>OX578152.1:70196179-70296179 GCA_951213105.1 Amaurobius ferox | reverse complement strand
CTATGTTTCAAATGGAGAAATAAAGGTAATATATATGTGAATATGAGAATATATATAGTCTTTTGGGGGGGAAGTGAGACTTGTTTTTGGGGAACTTTTCTGTATACTTGAGTTTAAGAATAGGGCATAGAGGTGCTAGTCGTTTACTTCTGTCTTTCGAATGGTTTCTGTATTTTTATATTTCAACAGGTTGTATGTTGTGTGGTATACGGGCCATTCATTGATAAGTATCGGCTTCTGGGAGTGTTGCCATGGCGTGAAGTATGCTAAACCGGAGAGTGGGCGTTCCAACTCCTCCAAACCGACTTTTGGCACTTTTAATTTGTTTGCATTCTTTACTGGATATTATTGGTTCTTATTTGGATATTATATATATATATATATATATATATATATATATATATATATATATATCCATACACATATACACATACATCATACATACATACACATATATATATATTCAATTAAGTGGGTTTTTTATGATTTTAGAGGTCATTTTCTTTTGAGATACACTTTCTCTGTATTAAGATCGTTAAGATCGATCTCTGTGTTAAGATTTACGTCAGTTCCGTTTCGTATGCGAGAAAATACCTATATTTTATCATAGGAAAAGACTTTCAGTTCTTTTCTGTGAGAACAAAGAAAATGATAAAGTCATATTTCAAAGAAGAATTTTCAATTTTCTATTACTGTATTTCCTAATTCTTGATGCATAATGTATTAATAACATAATAATAATAATGATAATAATGACATAATCTAATGTGTTAACAATTACATGACTTAATTTAATAAAAATAATATAATAATAATTAGTAATAATATATTGCTAATTACAAATATGAATTGACCGTCAAACTGATGAGAAATGATTAATTAAGGACATCTGAATCATATTTCAGCATGTTAATATTTCAGATACAGGTTATGTACGAAAAATATTAAACCCAGGTCGAAAATGGAACATCGCATATTTCAGACACGTATCTGAGCCCTAATCCGAGGTTGGCAATCTTATTTCTGCGTCGTTCGATAGAGGGCGCTCCTATAGCGGAGGGTCAAATTTTATTGCATATATAGTAACGTTTGTAGCCCGCGATCATTCAACGTTGTACCAAAACCAGCAAATCTTGGAAAAGAGTCCCTGGTACGAATCAAGTTTTTTTCAGTGCGGCTTTCTGGGTATATCTGTGGGAGGATTGTATGTATCTGTACTAGTTTATAGACTAAAATTCAATTTTATTAAATTTAGTAGTAAGGTCACTTGATCTAAGCAGATTTTGTTACAATTGGGTTCAGCTTTTTTCAGAAAAACCCGCTGAAAAAAATTAGGAAGAAGCCTTTATATAATGGCAAATCCTTTCTTTTTGACGGAAGTAATAAGCATCGTTTTCTCTTTTGCGCACTTTCTTCGTACAGTCATACGAATTTTGGGGAAAATTGTAAGGTGCATCATCATATCCCAATGTAGAAATCCCTAGTGAACCTCCTAATCCCTTGCATAATTTGATGCTGAATCCATATCAGCCACCATCTGGAAAAGTAAAGGTTTCAAGGACTTTTTTTTACCGGGAAAGAAAAATACCGGAAGAGAAAATCCATAGTGAACGTCTTAGTCTCCTCCAAAATGTGATACTTGTTTCGAAAAATCATACTCATTTTCGGAAAAAAAGGACCTACGGAATTCGATGCAGAATCCATCTCAGTCATCATCTAAACTATAATTAAGAGAAATAGCCGTTTCAAGAAAGTTTTTAAACCAGACAGAAAAATATGGAAAGTGAAAATCCTTAGTCAACGCCTAACCCCCCCCCCCCCCCCACACACACACACTTCTGAATTTGATATTGATTCCATACCAGTCATCACCTAAGCTCTATCTATAGCAAATCTTGAGAAATAGTTATTTCAAGAAAAAAATTAATACCAGAAGATGAAATATTACTTGGCAAACCTTATTTCCTCCTTCAAAATTTTGATGCGGAATATATTAGTCATTATCTAATCCCTATCTATGTCCTAAGAACTAATTCAACGAAAACTTTTAATAACAGTAGTAGATACACAGTTATAACAGTAGTAAAGCAAGTTATAACAGTAGTAACACAGTTATAACAGTAGTAGAGCAACATTTTCGCTTGCCCCTCCAAAAAAGGAAATAAAAAATAGATACGCATATATTAGTACAGTCAATAGGTATGGAAAAAGGGGCTTGCCGTGCAAAAGGTGGAGTAGAAGATTTTATTTTTTGTATTTGTATGTATTGCTGCCAACATGAAAAAACCAAGTTATCCAACATGGCCGACCTCGGGAGAAATTTTGGCAGCCAAAAAACTATGAAATTTTGCGACTTTTTTTGATTATTTCGAAATATCTCAGAAACGATCGACTTTTGCGATTCTTTCTCAATATAAAATTTAAAGATAATTAAATTTCCTACAATTTTCACAATTACAACTTTTTTATAACACGAATAGTAAGTGTGCTACAGATTTTTGAAAGTTAACATTTTTTTCTCAATTTGATAAAACTCAAAATAAAAATCGGTTTTATTTTACTCTTAATTTCTATTTACTTCTCCCCCAAATGCACAACACTTCTTTGGATTATATTGTTGATGCGTAAAATATTGGATGCATGAAAAGGTGTCGGAGGATGGGGAGGGAGATTGGAAACGTAGCCAGTTGGAGGTGGCCTTGAGGAATGGCGGCTGCTTCACAGCTGAAAGCGAGATAAGCCATATTACTCACAACCTGCACCAATAATGCCTGTCTAATGGTATTGCTGCAAAATTTAGACAAGCCTTGTGTGTGCTCGAATGTAAGGGACCCACAGCAAAATTATGGGTTCAATATTTTCGTATAACAACACTCCTCAAACAGTTCACTGAGGCTGAGCGTACAGGCAACTGGAAGCTTCATCTTGACTCCATTCAAAAAGCACTACCATGTTTCCATGCAGCTGGCCATTTCTTATACGCCAAAAGTGCGCATCTCTACCTTCAAGACATGTTGAAACTAGAACAATTAATGGACCCAACTGAATTTCACGACTTCTCCACTAAAGGGAAGTTCACCATAAGACGCTCCAATAAGTGGTAGTGTGGAATTTCGTCTGACCAGACCATTGAACAGACACTTATGAGGAGTATGAAAGCCTGTGGAGGGGTCACACGTGGGAGAGGATTTTCAGACGGTGTTTTGGCAAAATGGACTTTGGCAATGATATTCATGCAAAATGTTTGTGATGAAATTGAACAATTCTGGGATGTACATTATGAAACATCAGAGCAGCATGTGGACATGCGAAGATCTCGTATCGACAGAGACAGAAGTGACTCAATTAGACTGCGAGAGTTGCTTTCTCAACATCCTCCCTTTTCAGACATTGATGCCATAATGTCATTAAGCAGTGGTATTGTTGGAGGAGCAGATGTAAACTGTCATTTGGCTCAAGAGGTTGGCATGGAAAGGGTTATGACAATGGTCGCTCATGGGAAATTTTTAAAATGTGACCTTCAAGAGGAAGGACAAGGTTGTAACCCTTACATCGGTTGTCAGTAGTATTAAAGCAGGAACCCTCAAAGTAATTGCTATTGATCCGCTGACACTTTCCCAAAGATTGTGTCTTTCGAAACAGTCTGATGAAGACTTAAAAATGTTTTTTACTTATGAACTTGCACCCTACCCGATATCACTTTTCTCCGAAGAAGGCATACGGAAAGGTACAAAGTCTTCATTATACATGGCTTTCACCCCAGTCGATTGCAAAGAAATTGCAGGGAAGAAACAGTTTGCTGTTATAGATGGAGGATACCTCCTACACAAAGTTATTTGGCCTCAAAATGCTTCCTTTGCTACCATAACTAAACATTATTCTTCATTTCTTAAGAGACATTATGGATCGTGAGTTGTGGTTGTATTCGATGGGTATCCTGCACGTACTGGCACCAAAAGATCTGAGCGATTGCGGCGTATGAGGGTGTACCATTCCCCTGAAGTAATCTTTGAAGTGAATACGATCAACCAAGTCGCCCAAGAAAATTTTTTGGCAAATAATCAAAACAAGAGTCGTCTGATCGAACTTCTGAAAGTCAATTTTGAAGAGTGTGATACTGAAGTCAAGCATGCTCAAGAGGACGCTGACTTACTGATCGTCAACACTGCCATTTCGAAGGCAAAAGAACTTGAAAATGTGATCATAGTTGGGAAGGATATCGATCTGCTAGTTCTGATGACAGGGTTAGATCAGTCATTCAGCAACTTATTCTTTCTTAAGCCTAGGAGAGGGATGTGTTATTTTCAACTATATCATTTAAGTTCGACCCAGGCAATATCCTGTTCATACATGCATTTAGTGGATGTGATTCCACATCAGTCATCTTTAGTCAAGGCAAAATTAAATTGTGCAAGATTGTCAACAAATCGCCTGAAGTGAAGAAAGTCACTAAAACATTCATGTATCCACTCAGCAGTCACGATGACATAGCTGCAGTTGGAGAAGAAATTCTGAAAACATTATACACAGGCGACATCCATTCCGACCAATCCTTGAACACTTCGCGATTTAATCGCGATGTTTGCAAAATCAGTCTCCAACAGAAAAATAAATCTCGCACGACTACCACCTACGTGCGATGCTGCACGCTACCATTCCTACAGGTGCTACTATCAAGTTCAAAGCTGGTTAAGCAATGGCACCAACCCGGAGGAATGGGGTTGGGCGTGCAGCATAGAAGGTCTATTGCCTGTTGACACAAAAAGAAATTCAGCATCTGAGAATCTTCTGAAGAGTGTGTCTTGCGCTTGCAAGAAAGGGTGTAGTGGACCCTGCTCTTGTCGCAAGGCTGGTTTGAAATGCTCCAGCAAGTGCAAGCACTGGAGTGACATGGGGTGTGACAATGTCGTACCAATTTCATCTTTGGATGATACTGAAGAGGAAGATGACTTACTTCACCAGCTCTTGGAACCACTGCAACACGTGGATGAACAACTTGAGGATGACAACTTCCTTCCACCTCCGACGGTTGCTGAACCCGAAGAAGAACACACATCTTCAAAACGTCTTCGAAGAAGATAAATATGTATGTTTTCAGTTTTACTTATTAATTTCCTTTCTTTAATTGTTTCAAACCTGTATGAATCTTCTTGTAATTTGTATATAAATGTTAAATTTCTGCAATTTGTGTTTTTGAAGGTAATTACTTGTTTTTGTACTTTAAACAAGTTTGGCCATTTGTGGAGATTATTTAAATTTAATTTGGTGCATTGGTATTATTATTCATTATGTTAATGCATTATACCTAGAAAATTAGTTGAATTACAACACACACGTCATGAATTTTTGCTTATTAATGCTTTATTATTATTTTGCTTATTATCACCCCCATATTTATTCATTCACATTCAAATATCGCTTCTGTGTAGGTAGAACATCAGAATAAAATGTAGTGTGAAGTATAATATATGTTGCAGTTGTACAATATGAACATGTGCTGTTATTGGGATCTGATCGAGTCGTCTGCGAAATGTGAGGGGGAGAATTGTGACTGCGGGGTCAGGTGGGCAAGGGGTGTTAATGCGTATTTTTACTAAGTAGAGAAAAAATGTCAGATTTTAAGAAGCTGTAGTGCGCTTACTATTTGTGCTATAAAATAGTTGTAATAGTAAAAATTGTAGGAAATTTAATTATCTTTAAATTTTATATTGAGAAAGAATCGCAAAAGTCGATCGTTTCTGAGATATTCTGAAAAAACCAAAAAAAGTCATAAAATTTCGTGGTTTTTCGGTCGCCAAAAGTTCTCCCGGGGTCGGCCATGTTGGATAACTTGGTTTTTTCATGTTGGCATCAGTATATACAAATGCAAAAAAAAATCTTCTACTCCACCTTTTGCAAGGTACAATGTATCTACTGACTGGACTATATGTATTCATTAAATGTATGTTCCATATGCAACTTTTCATAATTAGAATAATAAAATCAAGACTATTATCTAACTTAAACGATTCTTGAAATATTTCTGGTAGTTCGGATTTTGATTTATTTTACAATGCGCTACGTCACCCAATCAAGAAGGAAATTATTTAAAACTGCACATTGGTTATTCAATTAAGCATCCATATAATATATAAAAAATGGATGTGGTAAAGTAATTTCATTACCCACATCACATTTTTATATGCTGTTCATAGAAAACAAAATAAAATGCTCAATTTTATTCTTACCTTATCTCAAAAGCTTTTCATGGTGGATAAAGAAAAAGAAGAGTCTATTAGGAAGTATTTTAGATTTTCTGGGTTTTTTTTATTTTTATTTTTACGTTATAATTCAATATATATTTCGTTAACTTTCTTTTGAACGTATTACAGCTCTTAATGTTTATAGTATAAATGTAAATATGCAGATTCTCTGATAAAATTCTGAACTTGCCGAATGGAAGAAAATCTAGTATTTATACTAATGAGCAAAGAATAAAGCACAAAAGTTTTAATATATTCTAATAAAATTTAGCTATCTGTTTTATAATAAAAGTATAAGAAACTTTTACTTTAAAAATAAGAAAATGCTCAACTTATCATCTATCAACACACGTGGACCATAGTTTCGCTATCATCGATGCTCGTCAGCATTGTCCAGGTTAAAGCTCCTATATATACAGTCAATATGGTGGATAAGAGTCAAGATGGCGCAAGATCGACCATCTTGACTCCCAGATGAAGCAATGGCAGTACATGGCAAAAGAAAGTTACTTTCTCGTCCTTTCCCCGGAATCTCAAGAAAATCAAAAGATTCTAAGCTAATTTCTTGATTGAATGGTACAATTCTTTGAAAGAAGCACCTATTTTACAGCTAAATTGCGCATCAAATATCAGTGATGTAATACAAGAGCGCCATTGAAATTGCACAGACAAACGACAACTGACCTATTGGAGTCAAAATGGCGGTTGTGTCAGCCTGTATATTTAGAAATCAGCCCCGGTGATGATCAAATCAGTAAGTGGGCACAAAACTCCTTAAAACAAGAAGTTAGAATTTTTCTGGTAGAAATTTTGCAACTTCGGATTAAATAAATATTGGGAGCACGTTTAGTCGCATTCATCTAATTGTTTCATATGTTTTGTTCTCCCAGACCCTCTCATTCCATAAGCCCATGGTGACTCAAAAAAAAAATAACTGAATGTTTACACACTTTTTTTGCGTCCGGCCTTCCTTTTTGCTGCTCCATGTCTTCGGACTGTCGGCCTGAGCTTTCAACACTTATATTGTGCGCTGGATTTGCACGCTGCCACAACTGCCACCGTGTTCATGCGGAGTACGATCACGTCAAACATGTGGGTTCGTAAGTCTTTCCGAGAGGTTGGTGATAGGGGAAGGAGGGTACGGTCCCTGTGGATGCCTCTCCCATTGGGTTCCGGTCTAAATTGGGTGGCACTTCCCGCCCGTCCAAACTGTTACCTTACACCTTCCTGGTAGGTCGGACGGTCTGGATCTCAACAACAACAACACTTATAATATCTCTTCCCGGCCGTCCAAATGATTTCTCAAGTCCTCGGACGAGTCGGACGGTCTGGTTCTTCAACTCTTATAATATCGACTACGGAGTAGAACCGTATGAAGCCATATGTTCGATTTAATCCCTCTGGCTTGGAAAAAATGGGGTTTCAGAAAATGCTTTACAGACTTTTGCACACTTATATTCTTTGCTCAAAACTTTTGCACACTTATATTATTTCTTCCCGGCCGTCCAAACTGTTACCTTACACCTTTCTGGTAGGTCGGACAGTCTGGGTCTCAACAACACTTATATTATTTGCACAAAACTTTTGCACTTTTGGGTTAAACGTTTTGCTCGCTTATAGAATCGGCTATGAAACAAAATCTAACTGAGCTATATTTTCAATTTCTCACATTGTGAGCGGAAAATATTGGGTTTTGTTTTTCGAAAAGTCTTACCAGACTCTTCACATGCTCTCAGAGGACCAAGAAAACTGAATTTTTGCTCAGTTATACTACGGTACAAAAATTCACGTAGGCGGATTTTGCCCCTTATTTTGCCCCCTGGAATGGACAAAATAGCTGGAGTCTAAAAAACTTTTCAGACACTTCAGAAATAACTTTCAAGGTCCCGTCCCCCGGTAAATTTGAAGACTGAAACTTTGCACACTTACGTTATCAAATATGGGACAGAACCTAATTGAGCCAAGCTTCAATTAAGATGAATATTTTCGCCGTTAAATGCCATACATTATTAAACAAAATCAAGCTTATTTTTAAAAATTGCAAATTAATGTTTGATAATGTTATTTTCCCTGTTTTTAACAGGCTTAAATACTAGTCGTTACTCAAGGTTACTAGAATATTAACAGGTTGTCTCACTTGCTATCCTCCCATGGTAACATTTCTGGACGAGCTGTGACGTCACTGCTAGACCTCCAGATCTGTGGATCAGCGGCGCATCGTAGAAACACATTGGAAAACACAGTTATGTTTGAAACTGTCACACTTTAAGCATCAACGAGATAAATGAAATATTGAATAAATAATGTGCTGACTCTGAAATGTGACAAATAAACTCAAATTGAAATTCAAAACGAACTAAATTGCAGTAAACGGATAATGGAGTCAAGGATATGAATTTTCCGGGTGATTTTATATAGCAAATACATTGAGCTTTTTATTTTACACAAAATTTACACATTTCATAGTCAAAATGATAATCTTTATTAATATTTTATCCGCAAATATATTGCATGAATTTGGATTTTAATATAGTACTTTTTAACAATCACTTTTACAAGACGGTAAAGATGTTGAACGAAATGTCCCGTTCAAATTCGTTAAATAGAAACCGTGCATTCTACCGTCTGTATTATCTATTAAAGAAATGAAGGTTTGAAGTAGGATAAAACTGTTGAGAAATATGTTAAAATAGAAGTAAATAAGATTCGTTTTATAAAACTTCTACATATTATCTTTATAAATTTGCAATTTCATTCATATTTCTTTAAAAATATGTTGATTTACAATTTCTTGCATATAAAGTTCATGGTACATATATTCTGTCCAGTAAAAGTAAGCTTATCATTCCTTTCTGATTAGTTCCTATACAGAAAACATTTGAACTTCATGGTTTTCTGAAAAATGTCTTTGATACGATTTAAAAATATTTAGATAGTAACATTGTATGTTCAATACACTTAATTAATATTTTTATTTTATATACTTAAAGAAAACATCGTTTCTGCATATTTAATGATATACGTTATGTTTAAACTTGTTTATTTGGAGTCATTGCGAAACTATTTGATTTCTTTTATGGTACAGATATTACCGTAGAATTCTGTCGATTGGCCTTTTAAAATGCGACGGAAGATCGTGGAAAATGAAGTGAGGAAGGAGGGGTGGGGTGGGGGGTAGATCAGTCGGAATTTTATGCTAAAAGAAACAAAGGTTATTTTTATCAATACATTTATTTTATTTAACAACGAATTTTTTTTCCCCGAAATGCATCCGATGTTTATGGAAAAGGAGCTTTAAATTAAAAGACTCATTTCAACGTTTGCTTTAAAATAAATAGGGGTAAATGTGTCATTTTGATGCGACTATAAATTCATTTTTTTACAAAATTATCCATTAAATTACACTTCATAATTTCTTTTAACTCATGAATGCGCCTTTTCTGGACAAAAACCATTTCTACTGCACTTTATGTATTACTCAAGGATGTATTACTCAAGCACTTTATGTATTACTCAACTACTCCTTTATGTATTACTCAAGGAGCCCTTCAATTTGACGAATCAAGATATCAATGCCTTGACAGAAACTTTATTAACAAATGTATTAACAAAAAATTATTAACAACCTACATCTGACGTGACTAATGATTATTATTGCAATGGTTTGGTAAAATATGTGCTTTCGAATTTAAATCAATTACTGTTTTTCCATCAGATTATTTTGAAAGTTTCCTTGCTTTCTCTAAAATCCGGACGATATATTTTTTCTTAAGAATGTAAAATTTTGAGCTAGACAAAAGCCATGCATAGAATTGCCTGGAAATACTGTATATTCTATTTCATTCTGCATTGTTCATATTTGTAAAATTCAGAATACATTCAATATTTAAATGAAGACTGATTTGCGTCGTTTAGATTAGAAATATATATGTATATCCTTCTCAAATCGATTCCCATAACTCACTTAACAGTCAGTGACTCTTTTCTGATCATGTCTTTTTATATATAACCTTTGATCATTCAATAATCTTTGAACATAGCATTCAGTAATCTGTATATAAACTTCTGTTGATGTTAAAATTCTCATGGTTTTCTCTCTCATCCAAAATTTGCAATTTTTTTTTCATAAGTACGGAATTTATTAAATATCCGTAAACTTCACATTACACTGTTTAATTTTATTCTATATTGCGTGCACACACTTCCTATTAGGTAAGTATTTAAATAGTTTCCTATCAACGTCTCTCAATAGCTTTTCTCGCCTCTGATAAAGAATGGTTCTAGCAGTCACGCCACTCGTCCTTCCTTCCTGGGGCAAAATTTCCCCCGAACGAGACAACCTTATATATAAGATGTTCTACGGACCTTGGTTGTTACTAACATTCTAAGATCTCAATATTGCTGTGAGATAACTTCTGCTCTATAATAGGATATTGCATAAAAGCAAGAAGGTGCTCAATTGTAAATGAAAATAAATTAAAAATGTTCCCTGCTTTACGGAGATTTGTACTCACTAATCATATCGCCCGCACCGTGCTAACGAGCCGCAGTGACCGCGAAACCATGATTCACGAGTTGTAATGGGTGATCAGTTAAGCACTGCTTTTTTATGCAACAATCTGTTATATGGCAGAAGTTGTTTCACTGAAAACTCTTATCTTAATAAAGCATATCCCGCTTATATCGATCCCGGATTTAACGAAGAAATTATAGCCTTTCAATGGGTGATATGTTAATGGACGTCCGATTTCTTCTGTTTTACCGAGAAAAATGATGAGTACAAGCAAAATTGCAAAACTATATAAAATATAAACTAAGATAAAAATCCGAGCAAAAGAAAAAAATATTGATTTAGCTCATGGATATAGAAGTAGAGAATATGGTATGGGTACATTTTAAATTTAAATAGTCTTAAGTATTTTACAATCCAAGTAGTTGGATCTCAGAGGCAAGCCACAACCAATGAAATAACCACATGTAACTACGTCATTTTGCGGGTTGGCCAACCAAGCAACTAGGAATGACTGTTTTTCTGCCGACAGCAGTGTTTACCAATAGACGAATTGAGTAAGGACTTGGAAAAAGAGTGCGATATTGCGCAGAAGTCTGTTAAAATAAGTTGTAATCCAAAGTGTTCTGAGTTGCAATAACAGAAGATTTTCTGCCTTGTTACGAGTGAAATGCAAAATACAGTAAAAAAAATGGTAATTACTTTCATTAAATTGTATTGATTATCTTCAAAAGTACTTTCATTAGATTGTTATAACTATCTTGAAGTCATTCAAAAAATAATATCAGTCAAAAATAGATGATTACTTCCATTAAATTGTTTTGACTATATAAACAGCATGTTAAACACGTCAACCAATAAACTTAAAAATCAAAGACAATCAAATAAATGGTTAAAATGTTGTGTTGACTATCTGTAAAAGTACTTTCATTAGATTGTGAAGACTAACTTGACATCTGTCAAAAAAGGATGATTGCTCTCATTAAATTGCATTACTCATCTGCAAAAGTACTTTCATTAGATTGCTAAGACTAACTTGAAATCTGTCAAAAAAGGATATCTGTCAAAAAATATGATTGCTTTCATTAAATTGTATTACTTGTCTGCAAAAGTACTTTCATTATATTGCATGAAATCTGTCAAAAAGGGATATCTGTCAAAAAATATGATTGCTTTCATTAAATTGTATTACTTATCTGCAAAAGTACTTTCGTTATATTGCGAAGACCAACTTGAAATCTGTCAAAGAAGGATATCTGTCAAAAAATATGATTGCTTTCATTAAATTGTATTCCTTATCTGCAAAAGTACTTTCATTAGATTGCGAAGACTAACTTGAAATCTGTCAAAAAATATGATTGCTTTTATTAAATTGTATTACTTATCTGCAAAAGTACTTTCATTAGATTGCAAAGACTAACTTGAAATCTGTCAAAAAAGGATATCTTCTCAAAAAAAAAGTTTGCTTTCATTAAATTGTATTACTTATCTGCAAAAGTACTTTCATTAGATTGCTATAACTATTTTGAAGTATTTAAAAAAAAGGATGATTACTTTCACTAAATTGTGTTGACTGCCAAATTACTTTCATTGGATTGCAATGACTATCTTGAAGTCTGTCAAAAAAGGATATCTATCAGGAAAGGATGATTACTTTCATTAAATTGTATTGACTATCTGCAAAATTTCTTTCATTAGTTGCGATGGCTATCTTAAAGTCTGCCAAAAAAGGATGATTACTTTCATTAAATTGTATTAACTATGTGCAAAATTACTTTTATTAAATTACGATGGTGACTTTCATTCAATTACTATAACTATCTGCAAAACCCAGCAAAAGCCGAGCTGTGAAGCGCTTTATCTCTTTAAATGAGCAAGAGAATTAATTACATGAAGCATTTTCTGCTTATTTTATTGGGTAATAGTAAAATCTGACTAATTTACGGCGAGTTATAGTATAATAACAATACTCTATTGTTGTTGTTGATGACCTCCTGTAATCGAATCATAGCTAACACAGGATCCGTGACACAGGAAAGAACGAACAAGACAATACAAGAGAATAAAGTTTATTACGGACAAGCATCACTGACGAAGGTCAAAGGGGGGTTGTTGTTGTTGAAATCGAGACCGTCCGACCAACCTATTGTAGATGAGGACCCAGTAGGCGGACAACTGACTTTACCTCGATATACAACCATGCCTTACTCGGGATTCGAACCCGAGCCCACCGGACAGCAGCCGCCGACGCTATCCACTTCACCGCCTGGGCGGCATAACAATACTCTAATTAGTGTCGTTCTATTACGACAATATCAGAAATTGTGAATCCGTAGGAAAAGTTAGATGTTAAACACGTCAGATTTCTTTTTTACATAGATGAGTTTGCTATTTTAGATATTTAATTTTGACAGACACATTAATAAAATTTGAAATAATATCTAATCCGTTCGGAATTCCAGATAAAGTTCCATATTTTATCCTTAACTCTTTTAATTGTATTTCTTACTGAACAAAGGAAAAAAAAAGCATGTTAGGAAAAGTTTTGGTAATTTTCTTTTTTTCTCTGTGTTATAATTCTTGATATTTTTTTCTTTCTTGATTGCATTCGAGACGTTATTGGTTTGAGTCTAAATGTAATTTATTTCCGGTAAAAAACACTAATACTGCAGAATAAAAAGGAACCTAGTGGAATTCAATACTGATGAAAATGGTTAAGAAAAACGGCACTTTTATTACTTATAAGATTTTTACTTTCCCATTTGGACAAAAAAAAGTATATTTTCCCCGAAACTTTTCAAAATAATGTTCTGATGGGTAAGTATGCTTTACGACCTCTTGACCGCATTTTGAACGCTGTTTGAAAGATGTGCATCTCTATGTGTGCGCTGTGTGAATACGACAACTCAAGAATGAATGCACATATACCATTATAAAAATTTTATGTGAAGATGCATTATGTGACAAACTTGGACTAAAGCTAATTTTTAGTAATTTTATGATCTGAACTCGAATGTTTCGAATTTTAAGATTTTTATGGCAATATTTACTGTAGAACATAATGATAATTGTCAAAACAATGATGATAGTATACAGTATATGGTGGGATTGATAATTTGAATTAGGCAATGGATATAAATAAGTAAAAAGTACTTTGTGCAAAGGATAAGAAAAACTGGAGGAACATATTTAATCCCAAATACAAGAACATTGCAGTATAAAGCTGTTTTAAGGATATGATCTATCTATCCACTTTGCAGCAGCTAGAAGACGTTAACTTTAAGTCAAAAAGACGAAAATGGACAAGGTGTACTTGTGGAGAGGAGGATCAGGCTGGAAGCGTGTTTAATCTAATGTATCACTTTTGAAATTAGCATCATTTTTTACTTTCCCTGCAATATATGGTAATGTATAGAGAATGTTTTGGAAGCACACCAAAGATCGCAACTCCGAGTTTTCGGCGGATCTACACGTTTTGAGACCGCTAGAATACAAAAAAACTATTTTTAGCGTGACGTCTGTGTGTGTGTGTCTGTCTATGTGTGTGTCTATCTGTCTGTGTGTCTGTTTGTCTCTCTGTCTGTGTGTCTGTCTGTGCAATGCATGTATCCACTCTAACTCAAAAACTAATTTACCGAATTTCATAAAATTTGGTACGTAAGTCCCTTGTGGGTGACCCTGGTGCTGATTAGATTTTAGTACGATCCGAAAAAAAAACCCTACTTTTTTTTTTTTGCAAAATGGTCCACAAAACTTGTCAAAATCTAAAATGAAAGACTATGCATGCACAAATTCATTAATTAAATGCTTGTTTTATATGTAAATTTTGATGATGAAATGAATAAGATAAACCCCATTACTCGAGGACTAGCCATTCTCATACTTTAGTTTTTTTCAGATTTCTGCTAAGTTGGTTTTGAGAATAAGTCCAGTTACCAAATGAAAACGAAAGCTGAATTAAAAGTGCAAATTCAGGTAATTTCAATTAATTATGCGTGGTATTTAATGCAATTAAACTCAATTTAATGAAGTATTAGTGAAATAAAGAGAAAATGAATGAGTCTGCAGGGAAAGTCATGTGCTGGCCACATCAGATTTTTTACATTAGTACCATGGGGATTTTAAGATGCTTATTTTACAAGTTCATTTAGCCTAAGATCCTAGTGTGGCATTTTGGTACATACTTGGGTTTGATAATTTAGATTATTGTGACAGGTCTTAATTTAACCTTTGCATAATTAGCAATTTGGGGTGGGTAGTAGAATATTAAAATTATTGATGTTATATGTTAAACAAATTAATTTACAGATTAATAGAAAATGTCATACCTGGGACTGTTTCAGTTATTGCAAATTGACGATAGCACGAGGTCTCTTGATCATGTTTTTGGAAGTCAAGATATTTTTTTCTGTAAATTATATTTTTGAATTGGGCCTTCTAGAAATTTTCTTAATTGATTTATAGTTCACTATTTAAGGATCATTTTCCCTTGTTCCTTCATGCTTGGAAATCTTGTAATGTAATTTTTTCCATTCCTGGCGTCTTCCTCCATATTTGTCTACCTTTTCCTGAACTTCAGTTACTTTCTCCTCTACTTTTTGACTAAGTTCACACATTTAGCTTCCGAAAGCAGTTAGTTGTTTCATATTTCAATTCCATTTTTTCCGGGAACGTGGAATTTGCACTCAAGTATAGTATCGGCAATGAGATAGAACCTAACTGAGCCAATTTTCAATTGAGGCGAATGTTTTTGACTCGAAGCAGCATATATCATTAAACAAAATTAAGTTTATTGAAAAAGTCACAATTATATTAAGAGTGTTCGTTTTGTTCTACTTGACGGGTTTAAAAATCAGTAGTAAAATAAAAAACGAGATTTGCATTAGAAAATAGAAAATATTATGCATACGAAAGCAATGGAGAAACTCAAAGATTCTGTTAAAACATTATTCTATAGTGAGAAAAAATTATAATGATTCGAATGATGACGGTAGTACACTGTAAAACATTTCAGAGTCTTTGCACATTTTTTCAACTACTTTGTTTATAATTTTGGCAAACTATCAGAGAAGCCGCAATTACAGGCGTTCATGATAATTCCAGCTTCATTTCTGAACTATCCATCTAATTATCTTATGTCAAAGAGATATTTTGGTATCACAACCCAAAACAGGACTCAAAATGGACTCAAAAACAGGATTGGCATGAAACATTGAAATAAAGATTTGTTTCAGACAAAGCGAAAGTATGCCGGCACTGAAGATTCGACTTTCAGACAGTTGGCGGTACAAGCGAGGAAAAATTCCGCGATCGAGAACACGCCTTTGAGGAAGAGCCCTGTGTTATATATATATATATATATATATATATATATATATATATATATATATATATATTATAAAATACAATCTTAAAAAGTTAAAATCAAGAATTAGAAAGGCGCAAATCAGAGTACCGAGTCGGTATACGAGTGCTTATAGTAAAAGAAATATATCTCTTTTACTGTAAGCACTCGTATTCCACTGTTCGTGTCTCATTGATCTTCCTCTCCGATGTTTTTTTGACTTTGTAGCAACTTATTCCTGTTTCTCATTTGGTTGGTTTGTAAATTCTTCATTTTTACTGTTTCACGTTAGGTGTTGTCTGGGATTCGGTCATTTTATCCCCACGGACACGTTCGATTGTTGTTTCAGGCATGCAGTGTTTCTGGGAGTGTTTTCTAGAAGTCAAAGCTAGCTTCTAACCAGGAAAAGGGGTCACAATCCCCTTGACCTATCTGCAATCCTGTAAAATCAATCATTCTATATTTTTATTTTGTTATTTGTATATATATATATATATATATTATCATAACTATCTGAAACCTTACTCCCCATTACAGTCAGCTGATTCCCCTGAAACTTTCAGTAACATGCTTGCAAGTGTTTTACAGTGTAGTATACTGGAGTTGCACTCGGTAGGCCCGGGTTCGATTCCAGCCACTGCCAAAACTGCCGCCGTGTTCATGCGGAGTACGATCGTTAAACATGTGGGTCCGAAAGTCCTTCCGAGAGGTTGGTGGTAGGGGTAGGAGGGTACGGTCCCTGTGGATGCCTCCCCCACTGGGTTCCGGTCTAAATTGGGTGGCACTTCCCGACTGTCCAAACTGTTACCTTACACCTTTCTGGTAGGTCGGACGGTCTGGGTTTCAACAACATCAACAGTGTAGTATACACTATACGAAGTGGAAGTTTAGTATTACTACTGCTCTTATCACTATTATATACCCATGACTTCGAGCAATAAGTGTATAAACTTCATTATTACTCAAGGAAATAATATTATATTTAACAAATAGTAACAAACAGTATAATAATAGTATTTAACGATAACAACTTGTTCTGATTCACTTAACTGATGGTTTTAAATGACCCTTTACTAATTTCAGAACTGAAATTTTCAAATGAAATTTTTTCTAGGCCGAAAGTTCCTATAAGGATGCAATAATAGTCAGTAATCTAGAACAGATATAGTTAATTACTATATAAAACTGGTTAAAACTCATGAAGTGTTTACTCCGAACATTTAATCACCAAGCATTGATTTAAACATGGGGAAAATGAAATGGTGCTCCGGGTTCCGGGTTTTTGCTTTCGTAACACCAAATCTAATCCTGTAACATCAAATACGTAAATTCGTCTCACCGATATAAATTACTTTCTTTGTTGAATGACACTTTCTTTGTGCTAACATAATAAAGTCTTCTGAACCCGAAGAAAGAACCTTATTTATTTTCATTTTACCTCCATCTCTATCTTTATGAACAAAGAAAAAAGGAAGAGTATATAAGAAAAAGAGTTTGTGACTGACTTTCTACATTGCAATTTCAAATAGCTTTATTGCTAACTCACCCACACACACACACACACATGTATATATATATATATATATATATATATATATATATATATATATATATATATATATAATAATAATAGTTTGAAAGTCCAATGAAAGAAAAGTGAGAAGCAGTAACTCGAAAACCTAATCTTCTAACAAGCTTACAAAATAAAAAGTATAAATCTGCAAATCTACATTCAAATGGAAAAAAAAAATAATAATAATAATAAAAAAATAAAAAAATAAAAAGACATAGCAATAAAAAAAATGTTCGAATCATCAAGTTAAAGAAATCATCAAAAAACAATGGTATGGAAACGATAAAAGGAAAACAAAAAAATTCAAGCATTAATGCTATACACTTGAACAACGGCTGAGCCTAAATCATGGATTTGTTCACTTCTCCAAAACTCTTCCTAAAGTTCAAGTATATTGTTGAAGCAAACACAAAAATGCATGTTTCTGAAGAAAAAGATAGATTATATCTATAAACTATTTCTACTTAGACAACATACATAAAGAACGAAAAATAAAAGAAAATCGGAATACCTGGAAAATGCAAAAATGCACAGCATATGCCCAAACCAGTCGAACCCGGGAGCACTGAATGAAGAGACCAGTGTTGCCATTCGCAAAGAAAAAAGAAATGAGCTACTGTTGCCATTCGTAAGAAATGGAAAACAGTAATGCGAAAGGTAAGAAAAAGTAATAATATACAAAAAGAGCGACAAAAAAGTGGGGCTAATAATAGTAAGGCTGATGTTGAAGAGAATGTAAAAATAAACGTATTAATAATACAAGATAAAGATATATATATATATATATTGTTGCGAACGCACAATGTTCCGTTTGACGTTTTCTTTTTTGTCTACCTCGAAGGCCAGACAAAGAAAATATAGTGCTTGAAGTCAGCATGGCTTAAGGATGAAGTGAGCCTAGGGTTGCCAGGATTTTCCAGTTAGAATAAGGGTTCCAGATTTGGCGATTTATTGGTAATTTGACGATATTTGGCCACTTTCGGAATGTTTCAATGACATCTCGATAGAACGATTATTCTTTGAGATATAGATTTCCAGAAGTTTCTATAGAGAAACTATAAAAGGGACTCACCCTTCCGTTGCAGGGGAGTTAACGTATGGACGTCACAAGAGCTACATTAGACTGTGGTTTTTTCAATGTTTTGAGAATAGTAGCGACTGTTTTGGGAAATTTCTTTAGTCAAAGTTTTGAGAATAATTATTCTGTGAAGTTAGTGGAGCATTTAGATTCTGTTTATTTGGGTATTTTTTTCTGCTTTGTGTTTGTAAATAAACGTAAATTATCCAGAAACTTGGTATCGTTCTTGTATCCTGCGTGTACACCCACGATTCTGGAGGATTACGTTTTATAACAAATTGGTGCCAGAAGTGGGGTTTCTGGAAACAACTTGACAAGCATATATGGTAATGACTAGAAAAGCGATGGAGAAACAGATTGAACAGATGATGGCTTTGAGTAAAGCTATGAAATGCGAGGTGAGAGCCGGACAAGATGAGATGAAAGCCAGACAATTCGAGATGATGGCTTTGATTAAAGCCGGGCAAGACGAGATGATGGCTTTGATTAAAGCCGGACGAGGCGCGATGAAAGTCGGACAAGACCAAACGAAAGACGCCATGAAAGTCGGAAAAGAAACTACGGAAGAAAATATTGAAACCGAACAAGACGAGATGAAAGACGCTATGAAAGTTGGACAAGTAACTATGGAAGAAAAGATTGAAACCGAACAAGACGAGATGAAAGACGGACAAGACGAGATGAAAGTTGGACAAGAAGCGATGAAAGAGGAGATGAAAAAGATACATGACAGCCTCACTGGGGGACATTTCGGCATCAGCAAGACGCTGAACAAAGTCCGTGAACGTTTCTTCTGGTGCAATGTGGTGAGATCCGGTATTGAGCGCTTGTGCAAAGAATGCACGGAATGCGGATCTCAGAAGGGAACGATGAAGGAAACACTTGGGTTTTTTCAGGGTTACAATTTCGGAGTTCCTTTCGAGAGAATTGCACTCGACGTTTTGGGGTCACTACCACGAACTTTGGACAATGACAAATACATCCTAGCTGTAATGGACTACTTCATAAAGCGGCCAGTAGCTTACGCAATCCCTGACGAAGAGTCTACAACTATAGTAAAGTTCTAACTTGGAACTGAATATATCATCACTGGGTTCCCTCGCTCATCCATTCTGTTCAGTGAACGAACTTTAGTTCTGGCATATTCATGGGACTGTGCAAACTTCTCGATATGGGCAAAACTCAAACTACTCTTCTTCATCCTCAATTGGATGGAATGGTAGAGAGATTCAACCGAACTATACTTAATCATCTCTCCATTTCAGTATCCAGAAACCAGCAAGACTGCTACCGTCATCTACCGTTGTTCCTGCTGGCCTACCAAAGTGCTGTCCCCAAATGGACCTTTCATTCTCCATCAAAAATGTTGTTTGGCCGGGATCTATGATTACCATGTAGCTTAATGTTTGAAAGACCATGCGATGTTCCTCCATCACCTGCTGAATATGTGCATGATCTACAGGCACTATTAGAGGAGGTTCATCGTTTTGTTCGTGAGAGGATCAACATTACTATCCATAGAATAAAGACCCTGTACGATGCCATAGCTAATGAATTACGATTCCAGGAAGGCGAGAATGTTGAAGACCCAGACCGTCCGACTCGTCCAGAGGACTTAGAGTAACCAGTTGGACGGCCGGGAAGAGGAAGGCGAGAATGTGTAACTGTTCAACTCTCGACGACGACCAGGATTTTCTCCAAAACTACGGCACAACGGGGAAGGATCCTAGGTCATCAAGAGATAAATAAGCACTGTCGTTTATCAAATCCAGAAATCGTCTTCTACCAAGCTAAAAGTCGTCCATATCGACAGATTGGCCTCATTTTTGGACCACGTAGATTAATCCTGTCCGGGGTGTGCAGTCTTACGGAGGAGATAGTGTTGTTAATGCGCAATGTTCCGTTTGCGTTCTACTTTCGTCTATCTCGAAGATCTGGCGAAGAAAATATATGGCATGACGTCAGCAAGACGTAAGGATGACGTGAACCCAGGGTTACCAGGATTTAATACTTAGTAAAAGGGTTTCCAGATTTAGCGATTTATCGCCAATTTGGCGACTTCAGGAATGTTCCAGAAACATCTCGATGGAACAATTATTCTTTGAGATATAGAGATTTCCAGAAGTTTCTATGGAGAAACTATAAAAGGGGCTCACCCCACCTTTGCAGGGGAGTTCACGAATGGACGTGACATGAGCTACATTGGACTGGGGGTTTTGTCAATGTTTTGAGAATAGTAGCGACTGTTTTGTGAAATTTCTTTCGTCAAAGTTTTAAGAATAATATCGCCTATTCTGTGAAGTTAGTGGAGCATATAAATGCTGTTAAATTCGGTATTGTTCCTGCTTACTTTGTGTTTGTGAATAAACGTAAGTTATCCAGAAACTTGGACTAGCTCTTGTATCCTGCTTATATACCCACGATTCTTGAGGATATGTCCATAACAATTTATATATATATATATATATATATATATATATATATATATATATATATATATATATATATGTATATATACATATATATATATATACTATATAGCATATATATATATATATATATGTACTATATATATATATACAATAAAAATATTATGAAATTCCAATGATAGATAAGAGATAAATAAAAATAAGATATTTACGTATAAAGTCATTCAAATTGAAACACTTACCAAACAATTTACTACTGCTGAAAAGGATAACAGTGTATGTAAATCACATTACACGCACATTTATAAATAATAAAGAAAAATAATAGTTTATAAAAACCAAAGATATATTAAAGTTAATACATAACATATAAAAACATTGCTAACAGATTATGTGTAACACATATTTAAATACATTACTAATAAATAATAAAACCATAATTTAAAACAAAATTGAAATAAAATTGAATCATATTCCTGTCATCTACTCATACGGAAATGGAAAAGCGAGTGAAAGAGAGAAAGTGATGTATCAAAATTATCAAACACTTCCAGGATAGCAAAAATCCTGTCTTTGGTGTCATGCGATCCGTCTCAGCACCAAGAGAAAATCTAAAATTTCGATAATTTGAAAAAGCACAAAGCAATGTATTGTAAATTAGCTCAATCCTATCAGAATAGTAAAAATCGATACGTTTTAAGATATCTCCGATAGGTTGGTGGTAGGGAAGGAGGGTACGGTCCCTATGAATGCCTCCCCACTGGGTTCCAGTCTAAATTGGGTGGCACTTCCCGGCCGTCCAAACAGTTACCTTACACCTTTCTGGTAGCACTTTGTTGCTCCAAGTCCTCTGGACGAGCCGGACGGCCTGGGGCTTTCACACCTTTCTGGTAGGTCGGACGGTCTGGGTCTCAACAACAACGTTTTGAGGTACCATGAATTAGAAACAATTATTTTTTCAATGTCTTTATATATTTGTTAATCTATGGGTGTGAAATAAATTAAGTAAATAAAATAAAATATGACACATTTACTTCAATTTTGTGTGACGTAATCAGCATAACTTAAAAAGAAATGCACATGCCGTAATGAGCTTTCCTGTGCGAATGAATACATTCTGTTAAAAAAAATGGCATGGATTATATATACGAATATATATAATCTATGAGTGTGAGATAAATTAAGCTAATAAAATAAAATATGACACGTTTACTTCAATTTTGTGTGATGTAATGGACATAACTCAAAAAGAAATGTACATGCAGCAATGAGCTTTCCTGTGTGAATGAATACATTTTTCTAAAAAAATGGCATTCTCAGTATGTTTCATAATTAGAACTCAAATTATTAGAAAGTTAAAACTTTGATAGCATTAGGTAAAGGGTGAGAAAGTAGCCATGTGCTATTTCTCCATCTTTCATGTGCTGTCATCTATCGGAAAGGAAGTAAACTAAGGTTGTTTTGTTGTCTGAGGTTATTTACAGGCTGACCAAAAACCTCTTAGATACGTTCAATAAAGTTTTGCATTTAAAAATGTGTTTTCACGGATTACTATGTAAGACAAGTATGATTTTTGATGTTTATTATTCTTTTAGCATTCAACTTTATTAGTTTTTCATCAGTCATTATTGAAAGTTCATGTTTTATGACATGAAAATTTATTTTTGGACCAATGACAGTGTTCACAGATTTGGTGTTAGTGGCTTGTACTGGTAACGGAGTACAGTACAGACGATCAAAGTATCCTGTAATGTGAATGGATTTCTTTTTAAATCTGATAAGTATACATATATCACCCCACTGCGACAACGAAATAGCTACAAAATTTTTTGTTGTTATTTTACTTATGTGCAAATTTATGTTTTTTTTATTTCATCATAACCCAAATCATTTTGCTATTTTTTAATTAATATTGGTTAAGAAGACGTATAGATCTATGTTCATATATTTCATAATTTCTTTTACATTTATATTTTAATTTCTTTTAAATATCATAATTTAAGCTATGATTTTTCTGCATTGGCAGTACTGTTGAATTAGTGCATATTATCTTCATGGGAAGTAAGAAAAGTGTGATGGAAGTGGTCGCGCAAAGAAAAAATTATTTTTTTTAAATACTATTAAACTAATATTTTTTAAACTGATTAATGTTTTAAAAAATAATTTTTTCTTTGAGTGGCCACTTTCACCACACTTCCCCTACTTCCTATAAAGATATGATCGGAACTATAATTATAATATAAGATATTATAATAATTACATTATAAAATTATAATTATTTTTATATAATATGATTTATAATTACAATAAACTATATTCCCGAAATTATATAATATTGTCAATGCAAGAAAATCATACTTTAAATTATGCTTTGTAAAAGAAATTAAAATGTAAATGAAAAATAAATTATGAAATTTATTAACACGGAACTATGACGTGTATTCTATTCCTGACAGATAGTTTCCAACTTGAAAAGTAATTTCTCAGAATATTTTTATATTCGGCAACTGAGTATAAAATAAGTAAAAATAAACACTATGTAATATGAATGTTTGAGACAATCGAGTGGAGCCGCACACTCTAAATATTTACTTTTCTATTTATTACTCGAGATAAGATATTAACATCTTCTAACATCATTGGATAAAAAACGTCTTATTTTATTCTAACTTCACCAATTGCTTTTTCTCGAAGAACAAATAAGAACATATTAGGAAAAAGCATTAGCAATTTTCTCTTATTTCGCGCTATAGTTCTGGATATTTGTTTTCTTCAATATATTGCAGCATTTATCGGTCTAAGTCTGAAAGCAAAATTGATTGTGTGTTTTGGAGAGCACTCTAATGATGCAGAAAGACCAAAATTTTGTCATCTGGACCGATGGCTCAAAAGGATTGCCCAAGTCTGGCTTTGAAGTGGTGCGATAATTTAATGTCAATCACAATTGGCAACCTCGCATATGGGCGGGAAATTTTACATTAAGATAGCTTGCATAAAATGTATTTATGCAGTTAACAGTCCTTTAAAAATTTGTAATAAAATATTAATCTAGACATAGGATTTCCTATGTCTAGATTAATATTTTTGTTGCTTACTGTTTTTAATTACTTTTCTATACCTTAGAAGATATTTCGAATTAAAGTAAGCAGATTGAAGCAAAATCTCTTTGAAACGAAACTTTTTATTTTTTTGGAGGTATAAAAATTTTCAAAATCGTAAAACTGAAATTATTTTTATATATCTATATTTAGAACTCTATTTCCTACAAAACAAGAAAAACGTTTACATTTTTATGTATTAGGTTCGGATTTATATAAGCATCTAAAATATTTACATTTTTCGTAACGCTCCGATTTCCGCCAGAGATAGATATCCCAACCATAGATGTGTATTACGCCAAAATCGTGCCATAGATTTTTTAAGCCATTATTTTGCTATGAATGAAGTTAAGTCATTGCATTTTGTGGGGAAAATTATCTTTTTTTTTTTTATAAGCTATTTTAAACAGCCAAAACTTTTTCCACGTCTTTTCGGAGAACGAGCAAGGAAGCAAATAATATATGAAGGGAATACTTTCTTTCAATAAAGAAAATAATATTGAAGAGGAAAAAGTCTCTTCGAAATTCGTGCCTGGGGTGAATTTCTGTACAACTTTTAGATGCATTCAAGAGAAAAACTTTTGCTTAGCGTCGAAATGAGTGTAATATAGATTATTTAATAAGTAAAGGGGTTATTTTTATGGGATATTATGTAATGTGTTAGGTGACTATTTCCGCAGCGATGCTAACTTGAATGTACTGTAGAAACTACGACCGGTTACATATTAGTCTCTGAGAAATTCTTAAAATAATTATCATTAAAGTTAGAGAATATCACAAAATACTTACAAAAATCTTGCAATTAAAAAAGTACAAAAAGAAAGCATGTTTCTGTAAAGTTTGAAAATAACACTTGTCACTAAACGTCTTGAGGCAAATCTTATACACTTCTGTCAGCAGTATTATCTGACATAGGAACGAACAAAAGTTGCATTTTCTTCGCCAAATTCACAATTTTTCAGCATGCTGGTAAAACTACTGTCTCGGTAATTTTGGGCAATTTTAACTTCTTGATGTGAAAGTACGCAAGATACGAGTGACATGAAATGAATGATCGATTAGCTGATTTGCTGGTTAATAGTTGCAATAGCACGCTTTGATTGGTTGTTTAATTGTTGTTTACATGTCCGAAAATTAGTGGGCATGCGCAGTTTAAGAATGGGCGTTTCGTCCTGATGCAGTTCATTCTAGATACTGAAATTATGATTCTTACAATTTACGTGTGTATGTGCGCAAAATTTCCCGTTCCTACCTACTATAGTTTTTGTGCAAAAGGTATCACAAAATTCATCCAGATGTTGAATTTAATGGGAATGGAATATGGAATTATCTTTGCTTGTTCATAATAAATACTTTCTGTGATGGATTTATTGTCAATTCTTACTAATTATGTCTACATCTATTTGTTGCCAATAATAATTATGTCTACATCTATTTGTTGCCAATTTCATTGTCCTAATTTGTCAAATCCTCCGCTAGGGGCGCCTCAATTTGTATTCAGCCTGGCATGGTCATTTTACTATAGATAAATTAACGTGCACACTCAAATACCTTTCCTAACAAAGTTGTTGGGATTCTTAAGTACATCCATAGAACCCTGTGTATACACTGAGAGGAGAAATTATTGTAACTATTTTGTAATTATTTCTGATTCTGTACGACATACAATGTACGATGAGCAGCAAATTGAGATGACATCTGACTTGGTCGCGTATTTAGATTATTTGTAGTTTGACGACCTGTTGACCTTTTGTAGGTCTAAACAAAACTGACACTTCTTTGTTCAGTTAGAGCATCCAGTGGCCATTGGCGCACAAAATCTCTCTGCTCTGCACGATCAATTCATGCTTAAAATCCGCCAATCACGTATTTTGTCACTATTGAGTAATGCCGATCGTTACTACATAACATCTGACTTCCCTTCCTTTGTCAATTTAGCGATCTAAAATCAGCAATCTGATTTCTCTTCCTCTGCCAATTTAGCGATCTAATATCAGCAATCTGATTTCCCTCCATCTGCCAATTTATCGATCTAAAGTCAGCAATCTGATTTCCCTTCATCTGCAATTTAGAGATCTAAATTCAGCAATCCAATTTCTCGTTTTCTTCCAATTTTGCGATCTAAAGTCAGCAATCTGATTTCCCGTCCTCTGTCAATTTAGCAATCTAAAGTCAGCAATCTGATTTCTCTTCCTCTGCTAATTGAGCGATCGAAAGTCAGCAACCTGATTTCCCTTCCTCTGAAATTTAGCGATCGAAAGTGGGCAATCTGATGTCCCGTCCTCTGCCAATTTAGCGATCTAATGTCAGCAATCCGATTTCCCTTCCTCTGCCAATTTAATGATCTAAAGTCAGCAATCCGATTTTCCTTCCTCTGCCAATTTAGCGATCTAAATTAAGCAATCTGATTTCCCGTCCTCTGCCAATTTACCAATCTAAAATCAGCAATCTGATTTCCCTTCCTCTGTTAATTTGGCGATCGAAAGCGAGCAATCTGATGTCCCGTCCTCTGCCAATTTAGCGATCGAAAGTCAGTAATCTGATTTCTCTTCCTCTGCTAATTTAGCGATCTAAAGTCAACAATCTGATTTCCTTTCCTCTGTCAATTTAGCGATCTAAAGTCAGCAATATCTTAGAAGCAGGTACTTTACAAAATTGCCTTATGGCTATAACAATTTAAAATCAGAAAACCCTCCTGTAAAGCGCTCCCTTTACAGGAGGATTCTATGCTTTTCAACTTTAACTTTGTAGCTTAAGCAAAGTTGTATATGAATATAATGCTAGCTACGTGGAAGGTTTGGCAATGTCAGTTTCTATCAAGGCTTAACTGTATCCTGCGCCCCGCGCTCGCTTATCAGGCTATAACCATGGAGTTAGAAAGAAGAAAATAAAACTCCTACTGATGAAACTCCTGAAAATGCCATAATATTTAGAGAATTATATCTAGGTGTCGCTAGTGTTAGTAAAGCAGCTGCTATTGGCAGTTGACACAACAGAAAGGCATAGTATTTAGCATATGTAGTTTTGATTATTTTTAAATTAAGGGTTCCTTATTTATGAGTACAATTAACCAGTATGTTTTATAGTTGTACGATAGAATGCAGAATATATGGAGATAAAAATAAATTGAAAGATAAAATAATTTTGGATGTGTAGAAATATTCTTTATTGTTTCAGTTCTACTTTGCATTACGCTAATAATGTATTTTTACAAAATTGACAGTTTAAATAAATATTTTAGGACTTTCGTCATAGAAATACATATAATGCAGGTAAGTCTACTTAACTTATCCCAGCGCTACCTGAGTTATTGTCTCACACGATAGCGGCGTTTTCTTAATATGTAGTTTTAACGCCTTACTTTTATCTGCATAGCTAAAACATTTGCTCGGAAAACAAAGGATTTTATCGTACAAAATAATTCAGAAATGAACTTAAAGTCTCCGTTAGATGGCACTAGTTGCGTACTCAGTTTTCCATGTGTTTCAAACAATTTTCAAACTATCACAGTTTTCTGTGTGTTATTGGTACGGAACGCGGAGTACAATTAAGCCTTGGTTTCTATAGAAGTTTGCAAAATTGTGGGATATTGCAAGTTTTGTTGTTTTCATTGCAGATAATGCATATTCCGTGCTAACAAGCGCATAATAAGCTCAAAACTGGCCCATGGATACCATTATTAGCAATGGAAGTGTCTTCTATAGCGATTTAGCCACTCATCGTAGATAGATACTCCGGATGCCAATTTGGGAGATTTTCGGTTATACCTCAGAGAAAAATTTATGTGTTGAAATTTTTTCTGCTTTAATATGAGTAATTTAATGCCAGCTGAAAAGAATATTGAAACACAATATTAAAATTGAATATCCGTGTAATCTAAAACAAATCAATGAAATTCCATGTATCAGAGTGCGCTTAATTTCCTAAGAGATTAAAAAAATAAATGCTGTCAAAAATGTTGAATTCATTTTTACATTCCCTGCAACACATGGTAATGTATAGGGAAAGTATTGGAATCACACCAAAAATCACAACTCGAGTTTTCGACGGATCTACACATTTCGAGACCTCTAGAATACGTAAAAACTATTTTTAGCGTAACGTCTGTGTGTGTGTCTGTGCAATGTATGTGTCCACTCTAACTCAAAAACTAATGGACCGAATTTCATAAAATTTAGTAGATAAGTCATTTGTATCTTCACCCTGGTGATGATTAGTTTTTGGTATGATTCGTAAAAACAGAACCAGTCTTTCTTTGCGCAATGGCCCGTAAAAATTTCATTTATCCGCTCTAGCTAAAATACTAATTTACCAAATTTCACAGAATTTGGTAGATAAGTTACTTGTTGGATACTCTGGTGCTGATTAGAATTTGGTACGATTCGGAAAAGAAGAACCCGTCTTTTTTAGGAAATGGCCGGTAAAAATTTTATGTATCCACCCTAGTTAAAATACTAATCGACCAAATTTCACAATATTGATTGGATAAGTTACTTGTGGGATTGGATAAGTTACTATTGGTAGATAAGTTACTTGTGGGATACTCTGATGCTGATTGGATTTTGGTGCGATACTGAAAGTAACATCCTGCCTTTTTTTACGAAATGGCCCGCAAAAATCGCCAAAATCCAAAATGAAAAAAAATACTACGTACGCTGAAACGTATCAATTACATTCTTGTTTTATACACAATTTTTGACGAGGAAAAGAATATAACACACTCCATTATACTTTAGGACTAACCGATCTCAAGTTATTTGAGATTTCTTGCATTTTTGTTACTCCGCTGTCGAAAAAAATGTCCAATTACCAAATAAAAACAAAAATTGATTTAAAAATGCAAATTTAGTGTTATTTGGTGCAATTGAACTCAATCTAATGAATTATTAAAAAAATAAAGAAAATATGAATTCAAGTCTGCAGGGAAAGTCATGTGCTGCCCACATCAGATTTTTTAATTTATAAAGAAAATGGAATAAGTGAATTCAGATAAAAAGTTAACTGTAGCATACCAATATATTTGCATAATCAAAACCAACATAGTTTTAAAACTCCGAACGTAAAATTTCGTCAATTCTGAATTGTAAGTTCAAGAATAGCAAAATATTTTTTTTAAACTTTAAAAATAGAAGTATTTTTTTTTTATTTTACGAAAAATGTGATTTTATCAAAGATGGTTTATTTTAATCAAAATAATTTATGGTCCTTCTCCGCCTAAAAAGATTTTAGAGATCATCAAGATTCTTTAGGATTTCAAAATAAATATTGAAATAAAAAAATTAAATAAATACAATTAAATCGATATGGCTCAAAACCGATCCATCAAAGCTGGTTGCTTTAATGAGATCATGATTGAAACTAAAATCTGTTTTCTGATAACATGTAATACTATTTTGAAGTTCCCAATTAACTTATATTTCGCGAAACTCTAACTTGAAAATTATTAAAATTGCTAACATCTGCTGTAAGCAATATAGTGCATGAATTAAAATATTTCAATAAACAATTCATCAATTTTGCGTCAATTTCCTTAATTTAGCGTCGGTTTTGCAATTTTGACTATATTTTTGTTGATTTAACAACATTAAAAAGTCGCCAAGTTGGCGATATTTCGCCAAATTAGCCACCATGTTCGACAAATTTATCACCAGGCGTTATAAACATTCGTTCTTGAGAATTCGCAACCACAGACACGCACACATAGAAGAAACACATCGCACACATACGAGTACATACACACATACACATAGCTATCACCTCAGAAAAGTTCGATTCGAGTTCAGGAATAATTGAAACATGTTCTTCTGTAGTTCCAATTTCGACCTCGTCACAATACGTAATTTTCCCACACATTATATTATATATATTTGGAAATAAATACAATCCCCTACATTGAAAGAAATGAAATCCAATAAAAAATTGTGAGCGAAGTATATCGGAAAACAAATATACGAGAGGAGACGTTTTCCTTTGAACAAACAAGAGAACATTTTTGAAAGCGAAAAGTTTCTTCAGAAATCGCGGTTTGAGTGAATTTCATGATAGTTTTTGAGGTATAAAAGTGAATATTTGTCTCAGAAGTGAACATGCTTGCTAGTGCTATGACCAATTTTCTCCGTGTATCGTTGCGTATCATTTAGTGGAGTATCGATACAGTATCGATATCGCCTCTCAGCGTAGCGATATTATATCGTATAGATGCCATCAATATTCTGCATCAAGCTAATTGTATTTTCTGAATCTCGCATTTCACAATTTTAAAGTTTGGATACAATGATAAAAGCGAAGCTTAATATTGGACTCCTTTTAAATATCTTTCAGAAATGGGATATAAACGTATCGTTTAGTGATATATCGGCACTGTACCGATATCGCCCCCTCGACGTATCTATACTGTATCGTATCAACGTCATCAGTATTCTTGATCAAGGTTATCGTATTTTCTGGATCTAGCATTTCACAATTTTAAAGTTTGAATACAATGGTAAAAGCGAAGAATCTAATATTATGGATTCTAATTTTTAGATGGATATTTAAATATCTTACAATAATAGGATTTTTGCATTTCGCAAAGAAAGAGAAAAAAAAGCTGGCTCAATTTTTCAAGGATCTAGCAAATGTTAATAAATTAAACTGTTCTACTAGCTAGACTAAGCTGCTTACCAAATTTGAGCTTTCTAGGACGTAGGAAAGACAGTATGTTAGAAATACCATCAAAAATGTTCAAAAGTTGAAACAAACAGACATCCACAAATCGGCCATGATAAGTGAAATAAAAGTTTTAACAAAACACAAAATTCATATATTTAAAAATAAATAATGACGGAAAATAAACACATTTCAAGTTGAAATATTTCAAACAAACATATTTTTTTAAATTAAATATTTAAGTTATGCTGAACTAACCATATTGCGACTTTATCCCTGAAAACCAACGAATTATATAAATGGTGACACTATTCACATTCTAGCAACCTTATCCGCCATAAGCCACCGTTCACACTGCCAGTGACGTTACAACCAGCCAATTTATTTGTTGTTGTGGAAATTGAAATCAAATTATATGAAATTAAAGCAAGATATACGAAATAAAATTAAAAAAATCTGATGCAGGCAACATATGACTTTCCTTATATATCGCAATGAATTTACTATTTTTACAATAAAAAAATAGGTTTTTCTTATAGTAGCTATTTATATTCTTTCCAAGAAATTGAATTTTCATCAATTAGTCGCAATTTTCATTGATTTAGTGTCATTTTTATCCACTTGGCGAGATTTCCGTTAATTTGGCAGCATTTAAAAAACTCGCCTAGTTGGCGATATTCCGCCAAATCTGGCGTCAAAATCTCGCCAAGCGTTATGGAGAGAGGAATAAGTTATTCTCATAGCAGATAAATAAGTATTGGCGTTCAAATACAAAAATATTACTCAAAGTATCTTTTCTCATGAATGGAACGAGCTAGATCCACGAGAATGATGTCACCCAATTTATCGCATGATATTAAATATGAAAAGTGAACATGTTTCTTAACAGTTAATATATATTTTTTTAATTTATGGGATTTTTTGATAAATTTATTTTTAAAATGTGCAATATCTCGAGAACGGTTCATGCTAGCGCTCTAAAGTTTATGTCAATCGCTTTCGAATTATAAATTACATAATAAATGTCTATTTGCGTAACTTTATTAATGGTTTTGATTTTTTGATGATTTTTTCAAAATTTCACTCGACAATTTAGGGGGGTTCTGAACATTCGATTACGTTTAAAAGCAATAGGCTTGCAGTATTTACGGATTGTGATTTTTGTGCCACATTTCGTTCGAATCGGTCCATTTGTTTGTCGGTTATCGTCTCCACAGTCTTACTAACACACACACATACACACACACACATACATCATCTCAAACATTTTTTATTCGTGATCAGGGATGCTGGAAACGTGCTCTCCCGTCGAAAACTCGAATTCGAATTTTCGACCCCCGTCACAATACTTTCCTTATACAATATGTATATAAGGAAAGTAATATCAATAAATTCATTCTATAGCAAATAGCAAGGTCGTAGAGTTGAGGTGTTAATAATGATAGTTGACTGCATGTGACGTCACGTCAAGGAAGAACTTTAACTCATGGCCCTGGCGGAGGTAGTGTCCCCATGTATATAAGCTCATTGCTGAAAACTGATCATAAATATAAGTTTAAATGAGAAAGCAGTTCGACACATGCATGTTTTATTACCAATTGTTAGTCACCAAAGTCAGTAGAAGCTAGATACTTCATCCAAAGTTTTCACTTTATTTCCACCAAAACCGATCAACATCATCGTCATGGAGGTAAAGGAGTTAAAACTCCATTCTGAAAAAATGCCAATATCATTTGAGGCAATAATTCAGGTGGCGCTGCGATAAGATAAGCGCCCCTGCATTGTATGTACCTAAGATGAAAGGTTTAAAATATTTGCTTAAACTGTCGACTTTATAGAAATAAATTAGTAGCGTAATGCAAATTAGAACTGAAACAATAAAGAATATTCCTGCGTATTCAAGAGTATTTTACCTTTCAATTTATTTTTATCTCACTATATTCTAAAACCTGTCCCATGAAGGTAAAAGTAAGGAGTTAAACCTTCATATTAAGAAAACGCCAGTATATTGTTACATATGGCTTTATCGGAAATCAATCCATTACATAACTGGCATCTCACTAAGATACAAAGGTAGATAACAATTAAATAAATTAACTAACTGGCTAACATAAAAAACGCCAGTAAATTTTGAAACTATAATTCAGGAGACGCAGGTGTAGGATAAGTATTGCTGTATTGTATGTACTTCTATGGCGCAAGGCCTAAAATGCTTATTTAAACTGTCAATTTTGTAAAAATAAATTATTAGCGCAATGCAATATGGAACTGAAACAATAAAAAAATATTTCTGCGTATTCAATATTATTTTACCTTTCCATTTATTTTTATCTCCCTATATTCTGAACTCTATCCTACAACTGTGAAAGAAAAAATCTGATGTGGGGAGCACATGACTTTCCCTGCAGGCTCAAATTCATTTTTTCTTTATTTCTTTAATAATTCGTTAGATTGAGTTTAATTGCACAAAATAACACTAAATTGCGTTTTTTTATTCAATTTCTGCTTTTATTTGGTAATTGGAAATTTTTCCGAAAACGGCGTAACAAAAATGCAAGAAATCTCAAATATCTTGAGAACGGTTAGTCCTAAAGTGTAATTCAGTTTATTATATTATTTTCCTCGTCAAAAATTGCGTATAAAAGAAGAATTTAATTGATACATTTCAGCATATGTTTTTTTGTTTTTGTTTTTTAGATTTTGGCGTTTTTTGCGGGCCATTTCGTAAAAAAGGCAGGCTGTTCTTTTCCGAATTGTACCAAAATCTAATCAGCACCAGAGTGTCCCACAAGCAACTTATCTACCAAATTTTGTGAAATTTGGTCAATTAGTATTTTAGCTAAAGTGGATACATGAAATTTTTGCGGGTCATTTCGTAAGAAAAGGCAGGTTCTTCTTTTCCGATTCGTACCAAATTCTAATCAGCACCAAAGTATCCAACAAGTAACTTATCTACCAAATTTTGTGAAATTTGGTCAATCAGTACTTTAACTAGGGCTGATAATTGAAATTTTTACTGGTCATTTCGCAAAAAAAGGCGGGTTCTGTTTTTACGAATCATACTCAAAACTAATCAGCACTAAGGTCACATCCAAGTGACTTACCTACCAAATTTTAGGAAATTCGGTCCATTCGTTTTTGAGTTTAGGTGGATACATACATTGCACTGACAGATAAACAAACAGACAGACACACAGACGTCACGCTAAAAATAGCTTTTTCGTATTCTAGAGGTCTCGAATCGTGTAGGACCGTCGAAAACTCGAGTTGCGATTTTTGACATGATTCCAATACTTTCCCTATACATTACCATGCATTGCAGGGAAAGTAAAAATCTGATGTGGGCAGCACATGACTTTCCCTGCAGCCTTATATTCACGTTCTCTTTATTTTAATTACATTTAATTCACTTTTAATTCAATTTTCGTTCTCATTTGATAACTGGACTTATTTTCAAAGGTGACGTAGAGAAAATACGAAAAAACTAAAATATCTCGAGAATGGCTAGACCTAGTGCAAGGGGGTTGGTCTTATTCTTTTCTTTGTTAAAAATTACGTATCAAACGAGCATTTAATGGATATATTTGAGCATACGTAGTTATTTATTTTAAATTTTGGCGATTTTTGAGGGCCATTTTGCAAGAAAAGGCAGGTTAATTTTTTCCGAATCGTACCAAAATCTAATCAGCACCAGCGTGACCCACAAGCGACTTATCTACCGAATTTTGTGAAATTCGGTTTATTAGTTTTTCAGCTAGAGTGGATACAGTCTTTTGCGGGCCATTTCGAAAAAAAGGCTTGTTCTTTTATCCCGAATCGTACCCAAAAGTAATCAGCAACAGATTCGTCCACAAGTGACTTACCTACCAAATTTTATGAAATTCGGTCAATTACTTTTTTAGTTAGAGTGGATACAAAATCTGCACAGACAGACAGACAGACAGACACACAGACATACACACAGACGTCACGCTAAAAATAGTTTTTTCGTATTCTAGAGGGCTCGAAACGTGTAGATCCGTTGAAAACTCGTGTTGTGATTTTCGGTATGATTCCAATACTTTTCCTATACATTACCATGTATTGCAGGGAAAGTAACAATGGTTAAGTATACTCATCAGAGAACCCTTCATTTAAAAATAATCAAAAATACATATACTAAATGCTACGCATTTATGTTGTGTCAACTAACAATAACAGCTACTTTACTAACACTAGCAGTAACTAGATATAATTCTCAAATCATTACGGTATTTTCAAGCGTTTCATCCATAGGAGATTTATCGCCTTGTTTCTAACTCCATGCTCTGTTTTATAACAGTGGAAAAACTGATTAATTCAACGAGCTTATATACTCTATACTGTGTCAAATGGAAACAAAGGACGCTTTATTAACACAAGCGACACCTAGCTATAATTCTCAAAGCGTTGTGGCATTTTCAAGCGTTTTATCCACAGTAGTTTTATCTCCTTCTTTCTAACTTCACTGTTGTCGTATAATTCATCGTGTACATATATGATGTTTTGTTTCATATTTTGGCAACTGAAAATAATGTTTCAAATTCCAATTTGAGTTCCGGTTCTCATCGTGTAGTCTATGCACTCGTACTGATTTTTAAGCTGATAATTAAATTAATAATGAGTGAATTTCACAGACATATCCCACCCTGCATGTGTATTTTTTGCGAATACATGCAAAAAACTAGCATTTGTGATGTCAGAAATGATGATTGTCACCGAGCAAGTGGACCTCAAAGGAAGAAAACAGCTTCGCCAAAAGGACACATCCCCAAAAGGACAGTTAGTCGAAAGGTAACATGCTTGTCAAAAGGACAGTTCACCAAAAGAACAGTTTCAAAATCCGTCTTCGAAAATTATCCGTCTGAACTTTATCACAATTATTGACCAGTGCATATCTTGGAGGGAATGTCAGAACAAATTGTATACATACTGAGTTCCAGTTCAATGTTTACTCTCAAGTTTTAGCTAATTATTGGCATTTATAAAAACAATAGTTTGAAAACAGCATTGATATTTTGCATTTATTAATAATAATTTTTCAATGAAGTATATGTTTATATATAATATTAATCATATAGTAACTGTAAGTATCCAAAAAATAACATCTATTATCATATACCATTTTAAAATTATTATACATATAATTCAATATGTTTGTTTTGGCTAAAAACATTGTGAAATATGGTATAATCTATATATTAATTATCTTTACGTTTCTCCAGACCCACTATAGAGTCTCCAGTAATATAAAAAGCTGAATGTTTGCATATTTATAGTACCGACTACCTGATATAAATTAACGAAGTCAGATTTTAGGTTTTCCTCAGTGGGAACGAGAAAATGGGGGATTTTAGGAAAAGTTTTACCAGACTGCGTTCACAAGTCCTCTCATTGATGTAGCAGGCGTAATTTTTCCACACATATAATATCTTCTCGTTAGATCACCGAAGTCAAACAGCATCGGGCGCGGTTAGTACTTGGGTGGGTGACCACCTGGGAACACCGCGTGCTGTTGGCACATTTCGGGCGCAGTAGCCTGGTGGTTTGCACGCTGCCACAATAGCCGCCGTGTTCATGCGGAGTACGATCACGTTAAACATGTGGGTCCGTAAGTCCTTACGAGAGGTTGGTGGTAGGGGAAGGAGGGTACGGTCCCTGTGGATGCCTCTCCCACTAGGTTCCGATCTAAATTGGGTGGCACTTCCCGGCCGTCCAAACAGTTACCTTACACCTTCCTGGTAGGTCGGACGGTCTGGGTCTCAACAACAACACTTATAATATTGCCTTCGGTACAAAATCTAACAGACCCCGATTATCGATCGTCACCAGGGATGGAGAAAATGGAATTTTTCTAAAAGACTTCACTTCAAAAGAAGGCCGAATCTTTGCATACCTGTAGTGCCTACCATGGGACAGAACTTAACGAAGCTATATTTTCAACTTATCCCCGAGGTGGACAAATGGAGTGCCATAAAGTGTTTTCAGAAGCCCTTCTACCCCGGTGAGCTAGAAGTCTTAAATTTTGTACACTTATCACTTATAGCATAGCCACCTTTATCTAAAATGCCTGTTCTTTCCTCCGCGAAAATAGGCCCAAAAATGACCTCTAGGCGGTGCTAGTTATCTAAAACAACGTTGTTGTTTTCCCATTTGAGTACGTGTTTTACCTTGGAGGATTCCTTATATTTCTTTAATTTTGATCTTGTTTTCAAAATTTTTGACTCTGATTTTCTTATATTTTTAAATTGTAATATCTAGTTCTTACTATGGTTTATTGAGCAGTTACCTTTTGTACATGAAATAGCACGAAAGACTGTATGTCTTTTTGAATTTCCCTCAAAAATCAAAGGTCAAGAAAAATGGATTAAAGCAGACACTTTCAGAGAAAGTTTGTATATGTGTATTCGTGCATAATTTCGGCACAAATTGAACTGTCAACATACCTAGGTTGAAGTGTGAACATTTTAAATCTATTTTGTTTTTAATAAGTAAGAAGTTGTTGACTTTTCAAAGAACGCCGTAAAATGTGGCAGTAAAATGTCAATTACACATACTTGTTTAATTTTGGCACAAATTAAATTATTAAAGTCTATTATGAGCAATTGATCAAAATAGAAACATCACTGCTAGTTGGCACAGTCAAACATGGCAAATATTGACTGTGATTTATATACTTTGTATATAGCACTATAACTTTAAAATTTTCATACGTTTTCATTAAACATTTCATATTGATATGTATAAAAAAGTTTTTATGCTAGTTTACACCTTATTGTATGCAAACTTAAATCAGATTTAGTTTTTCAATAATCCTGAGCGAAACTGGAATTTCTATCTATCAATGTATAAATGTCAAGATATCAAATTCACATCGATTACGGTTTTTTAAATCTTTATCTTGTTCTAGCTGTCACCGCTAGATGGCGATACATAACATTTGTGGGTATATTGTGGTTTCCGTTTTTTAACAAAAGGAAACGGGGTAGTGAACGGGCATTTCAGATAAAGGTGGCTATGCTTACAGTATCGACAGAACATAACGGAGCTAAAAAAGGTATTTCACGTTAGTATATTTTCGAAAGCGGGATAGAATCTAACAGTCAAGTTCCGTACAAAGACGAAACGTAGAAAAAAAAAGTTGGATCTTAAATATTTTAAGATATTTGTAGATTCCTTGTCTTTGATAATTTTAATGATAAAATACCAATCTAAATATTTAAATTTTTGCATGTTTTTGTTCTCTTTTAATAATATACAAAGAATAATAATCTACATTTAAGACTTTTTGATAAAACTCTATAGTATGGTCTGTTTATCGCCAAACGCGCTTATTAAAAAGATAAACAAACCGCGGTACGGAAAGATTTTGATGTTTCTGTTATTGTGTACATTGCCAATGTTTTGATATATAATGTACTGCACAAAATGCACTGCACAAATTAATTCGAAACTGGACTGAAATAATATATTTTCAAAACAAAATATTGATTAAATTTAATCTTAACGTCATTTGTATCACGTTTAACATTTTACAGCATTTGTTTGTCGTAAAATTTTTGAGGGGTGTATTTGTTTAAAAGTGTCTGTTTTGTTAGGGTATAGTATTGTAATGATGTTTCGGTAGGGTCGTCTGTTAGTCCGACACTTCTACGTGAAGACAAATTTGGCGACTTTTTAAAATGTTGCCAAATTGGTGAAATGACACTAAAATTATGAAAATTCAATATTTTGCAAAATTAAGTACAATTTTCTTGATAATCTTTGTTGTTTTGTGAAAGTTAAAACATATTTTTTGTAATTTTTTATACAAACGGAACCAGAATGTTTCATTCTTCAGATCTGTCTCAGAAGATAATTTTGTATAGCGAGAACAGAGGTCCTTATGCTTTTTAGGCATATTAAATTAAATATTTCAATAGAATGTTTTAAATAACAATGTCATTAAAATACCATAACAATTTGCACATATTTGTGAATTTTATTTCTTTAATAATATAAACACCTTGATTTATCTATCTATCTTGGATAACGCTGCTATAAAATGTTGCCAAACATATTTCAATTACGGATAAACATTTCAATTTTTATGATATAACCATGGAGTTTTGCGTAGTGTATGACATCATATTCTGAAAGTGAGGCATGATGTGGATGACCTATTACGTAATGCAGTGACAATACTTCTTTTACGGCCAAATTATGATGTAACCATGGAGCTTTGCGTAGCGTATAGCATCAGATACTGAAAGTGAGCCATGATATGGGCAGCTCGTTCCCTACATAAGTCAATGAAAGACTATACTTCTTTCACAGCGAAATTATGATGTAACCATGGAGCTTTGTATCCCGCGTCCCGCTTATCAACGGAACGCGGGATACAGTTAAGCCTTGGTTTATAAATATAATAATAGTTCAAGCTCCTTCCAAAAAAAGTAGGAAATATCATTCTTGCGTGTTTGTAGTTTATTACTTTTAGAGCAAAATACAAAAATGTCCCCAAATTAATGAAAATATCGCCAAATTGATAAAAAATATCGCCAAATTGATAAAAAAATATCGCCAAATTGATAGAAATGACGCTGAAATAATAAGAATGACGACAAATTGATGAAAATTCAATATATTGGAAATAATATAAAAATCTACTATAAGAATAACCTATTTTCCGATCGTAATGCTTGGTAAAACTCTTGCGATAAATTTTGGTGGCATATCGCCAACTTGACGAGTTTTTTTAAATGTAACCAAATTGACGAAAATGTCGTCAAATTGATAAAAATGACAATAAATCAATAGAAATGACGACAAATTTATGAAAATTCAATATCTTGGAAAGAACATAGTAAAAGACCATAAGAATAACCCATTTCTTCGTCCATTCTTATTGTCTGGCGAAAAATTTGTCGATATGTCTCAAACTTGACGACTTTTTAAATATTGCCAGATTGACGAAAATGTCGCCAAATTGAAAAAAATTAATAACAATGACCCTAAATGACAAGCATGCCTTCTAGTTAATACAAATATTTTAATAGAATACTTTGAATACAATATCATTCAGAACACTATAAGAATTCGCACATAATTGTGAATGTTTCTTTATATTATACATTCCGTACGAAGAACGGGTACACTGCTAGTTACTTTCCTTATATACATAATGTATAAGGAAAGTATTGTGACGCGGTCGAAAATTCGAATTCGAGTTTTCGACGGAAGAGCGCGTTTCAAGCATCCCTGATCACGAATCAAACATTTTTGAAGTAATGTCTGTGTGTGTGCGTGTGAAAGTATGTGTGTGTGTGTGTGTGTGTGTGTCAGTAAGACTCTGGAGACGATAACTGACGAACGAAGGGACTGATTCGAACGAAATTTGGTACAAAAATCACAATCCGTAAACACTGGAAGCCTAGTGTTTTTAAACGTATTCGAATGTTCAGAACCCCCCCTAAATTTTCGAGTGAAATTTTGAAAAAATCGCCAAAAAATCAAAACCGCTAAAAAAGTTACGCAAATAGACATTTCTTATGTAATTTTTCATTAGAAAACGATTAACATAAATTTTAGAACGCTAACATGAACCGTTCTCGAGGTATTGCACATTTTTCAACATATAAAATAAAAAAAATATATATTTCCTATTGAGAAACATGTTCACTTTTCATATGTAATACCATGCGATAAATTTGGTGACATTATTCTCGTGGATCTAGCTCGTTCCATTCATGAGAAAAGATACTTCGAGTTGTATTTGAAAGCCAATAGTCATTTATCTGCTATAAGAATAACTTATTTCTCCTTCAGTAAAGCTTGGCGAGATTTTGGCGGAATGTCGCCAACTTGGCGACTTTTAAAGAAGTTGTCAAATTAACAAAAATCTCGCCAAATGGATTAAAATGACACTAAATCAATGAAAATGACGACTAATTGTCCAAAATTCAGTATCTTGGAAAGAATATAAGTATCTACTATAAGAAAAACCTATTTTTTTTTTGCTGTAAAAGTTGTAAATTCATTGCATTATATAAGGAAAGTCATGTGTTGCCCACATCAGATTTTTTTTATATAAATTTTCTACCCAAAATAATTCATATTTCGATTACATTATCAAACAAAAGCAATAAATATTTATCGAAGCAAAGATAAAATATTCGTCCCATTCAGTCATTCAAAATCATACTCAATTTAAATACCAATTCATCCTATAAATTAAATTGAACCGCGCAAATATTCAGACAATGCAAGAGTATTCACTTCACCCAAGAGTTCTTCGCTCAAAGAATCCGAAAATTCTTGTAGGAATACTTCATCCTTCCCTTATCTCTTTCCAAACGTGTGGTGTGTTTCTGCATTTCATTGAATGCCTTATTAGCGGCCCGTGTTGCTCAGCTGCATTGAGTTTCGCCTGAAGCGATGAATACAAGAATGGATAAAACAAAGAACGCTGATAGCAGTGTGCATGCTCAGTATACGATGGTGAAGAACGCTGATAGCACTGCGCATGCTCAGTATACGATGATGAAGGATTGTGAACAAAAGTACTTTCTAGTTACAGCCGGCTTTATTAACGTAGACGTTTGGAGATCTGATAATTTCGTTGCGTCAAATTTCATTTTAACTTGCAGAAATATAATTTATTAAATTAATATGAATTAAAATAAATTGATTTAGGTGAACTTATTTAAATTCAAACACATTATTTTAAATTATTTCATTCGCTATAATATATATATATATATATATATATACAAATTTCTCCAAAAGAAATAAGAGAATAGAACAAAAAGGTAGCAGAAAGTGGCAGAACAAAAAGGTAGCAGAAAGTGGCCAGGGGGGGGGGGTGACCCCCACTCCCCGGTTAAAGCATGCTTAGACAAGCCGGGGGGGGGGGGGTCACAACCCCTCCCGAGCACTTTGTGGTACCTTTTTGTTCTATTCTCTTTTATTTTTTTTGGAGAAATCTATATTTTGGTGAGCGCGTGATTACGGCTGCTAGGCGCCTTAAATGTTGTTCGCTCTCTGTTTTATCTAATTTTTACAATTTTAACAACTTTTGTGTGTATATATATATATATATATACACACAAGGGATTATATATATATATATATATATATATATATATATATATATATATATATATATATATATATATAATCCTGAAGAAAGGTATGATTGTTTTTTCTATCTGAATCTTTGTGGATTGTTGGTTAGATGACTTATATGTTTGCTATATGTACTTTCATCATATTCTTTCTATTTGCTTTCTATTATTTTTGTTATTTTTATTTATGTTACAGTCTGGAAATGTGTCGGATCTTTTGACGATGTTTTGGCCATGTGGCTGTATCTTTGAGCGAAACACATTTGGAACCTCTATGGATGCAAAGATCCTTGAAAAGCTGGATCCACAGAGGTTCTATCCAATTTCATATTTTCGGATTGCACTTTTTCTCTTATTTTCATTTTTGCCATTTTAATATTTTGAGCCACCAGATTTTGATAATCCTTTGATGTTTGAACTTGATTTGTATGTATCGTTTTTGAATGTTGATAAATTCATGTGTATTGATAATTTAAAATTAAGATCATTTTGCCTTATATGGTAGCATTGTTTTCCTTTTGCCTGATATTTCTTTTCTTTTCTTTATCTTCTTTACTTTATTTTCCTCCGTATTGTTTTTGAACCACCAGGGTATGACACTGAACATGTTTAAATTAGTCATTCTATTTTTATTTATTTATTTATTTTTATTTTTATCTTTTTTATTATATATATATATATATATATATATATATATATATATATATATATATTTGAAATATGTAATATTAAGAATTATGTAAAAATAAAAAAAATAAAAATACAATTCAAGTAATATTAACATCACCATAGAGGCAAATTCACGGCCATAATGCCAATAAGAGAAAAGAACATCACCGTCCCAAATTCGATGATTAATCAGAATTAAATTCATCTTCAGGTCTGAGTATTTAATTCTAATTAATCCAAACAAAAGCCTGTTTCAGATTAAGCAATAGTACATTACTATAAATGCTTAAACTCAGACTACAGGCAACAAAAAATGAAAATAGGATACATTAAGAAATTTGTATTACCATGCGGCGTGAACCCTTCTTCTTTCACCACGTGTATACACGATCAACCTCAACAGCTTAATCTAGAAGCATCGGAATGAACAAGTCGAAATTCCACCAGGGAGGCAGTACGAACGTTCACAGTAATACTTCCAGACCCATCCAGTGAGTCTAAGCTGGAGACTAAGCTGTGAGTCTAAGCGGACAAGCAATTCAGAATATGAACATCCCATATATGCAATCCTGAATATGAACATGAATCAAAGATGAAATTTCTTACTAAACAAGTAATTCATAGGAAAACTGGATAAACGAGAATGCCACTATACACCATTATAAGGGCGCTCAAATTGTAGTTTCAATACTGACAAAAGTTACATTTTTTTGCAAAAATAAAATTCAAAACATTAATGTTAATGCATCTTATTTTCCGATTTTTTGATTTTTCTAATGTTTTTGACTTAATTTATTATTTTTCATTTTTATTTATTTATATAATTAATAAATAATTATATATAATTTTTTTATATATATATATATATTTCGCTAAAGTGCGTAGCGCGAAAAAAGGACCCACCTATCGTTTGCCTAATTGACAAAGTTCAACCAAGTTGGCGATATTTTGCTGCCAGTTGGCGATATTTTGCTGTTAGTCGTCCAGTTCGATCGTGAATTGTTACAGACAAACGGAGTGCAGATCATTTCTTATATATAAATGACGGTCGGTGAACTGTTAGGCGGTAAAATACAAAACTATTACACAAAGTATCTTCTATCGTGAATGGGACGAACTAGATCCACAAGAATAATGTTAATAAATGTGTAGCATAATATTACATATGAAAAGTAAACATATTTCACAATAGTTTATACATTTTTTTTACTTCCCTTATATGCATAGTATAAAGTATAAGGAAAGTATTGTGACGGTGTCTAATATTCAAATTCGAGTTTCCGACAGAAGAGCACGTTTCAAGAATCCCTGAATACGAATCAAACGTTTTTGAGATGATGTGTGTGTGTGTGTGTGTGTGTGCGTCAGTGAGCATATAGAGACGATATCTAGCGAACGAATGGAGCGATTCGAACGAAATTTGGTACAAAAATTTCAGTCCATGAATACTGGAAGCTTATTGATTTTAAATGCAATCGAATTTTCAGAACCCCACAAAATTTCCGTGTGAAATTTTGAAAAAATCATCAAACAATCAAAACCTAAATGTTTTTAAAGTAACGCAAATAGGCATTTTGCATGTAATTTTTCATTAGAAAACGATTGGCACAAACTTTAGAACGCTAGCCCGAATCGTTCTCGAGATATTGCACATTTTTCAAATAAATTTATCAAAAAGTCTCATACAATAAAAAAAAAATTAACTATTGTGAAATACGTTTGTTCACTTTCCATATGTAATATCATGCGATAAATTTGGTTACATCATTCTCGTGGATCTAGCTCATTCCGTTCATGAGAAAGATACTTTGTTGTTGTTGAAACCCAGACCGTCCGACCTACCAGAAAGGTGTAAGGTAACTGTTTGGACGGTCGGGAAGTGCCACCCAATTTAGACCGGAACCCAGTGGGGGAGACATCCGCAGGGACCGTACCCTCCTTCCCCTACCACCAACCTCTCGGAAGGACTTTCGGACCCACATGTTTAACGTGATCGTACTCCGCATGAACACGGCGGCAGTTTTGGCAGTGGCTGAAATCGAACCCGGGCCTACCGAGTGCAACTCCAGCGCGCTAACCAATGGGCTACCGCGCCCGTAAGAGCTTTCCTGTGTGAATGAATAATTAAATGTTGCCAAATTGGCGAAAATGTCACCCAATTGATAAAAATTCGCCAAATTGATGAAACTAACTCTGAATCAATGAAATGACAGCGGATTGATGAAAGTTCAATATCTTGGAAAGAACATAAGAATAGACTATAAGAATAACCCATTTCTTCGTCCGTCTGTAACGGTTGGCGAGAAATTTAGCGGAACGTCACCAACTCGGCGACCATTTTAAATGCTGCCAAAGTGGCAACAATGTCGCCAAATTATTAAAAATGACGCCAAATGAGAAGTAATGTTTTGCAAATTCTGATTTTCCGGTATATGACAGGCATTATAGTATATAAGAAATGTTTTTCCCTCTGTTTGTCTGTAACACTTGGTGATGTATTTTGAAAACTTGGCAAATAATTTAGCAATGTATATCGCCATCTTGGCGATATTTCGCCCCAGATTGACCAAAATTTTGTCAAAATTGCAAAAATGCCTAATTGATAAATTATGTATTATAATATTTTAATATATAGACTATATCGCTTATTGATAACGTTATCATTACTGATAATTGTTATTTTACTGATAATTGTTAATTTAATGATAACTGATAAATGTTGTGTGAAATATAAGTTAATTGGTACTTTGAAATTGTATTACATGTTGTCATCTGGAAAATTGCCAAATGTACAATTCAACGTTAAAAACACAGTACCGTGGATCTTATACATTATTACTTTCCTAATATACATAATGTATAAGGAAAGTATTGTGACGGGGTCGAAAATTCGAATTCGAGTTTTCGACGAGAGAGCATGTTTCAAACATCCCTGATCACGAATCGTACATTTTTGAAGTGATGTCTGTGTGTGTATGAGTATGTGTGTCAGTGAGTCTGTGGAGACGATATCTCAAGAACGAATGGAGAGATTCGAATGAAATTTGGTACAAAAATCACAATCCGTGAATACTGGAAACCTATTGTTTTAAAACCCAATTGAATGTTCAGAACCCCCTAAATTTTCGCGTGAAATTTTGAAAAAATCATCAAAAAATCAAAACCTTTAATAAAGTTACGCAAATAGACATTTCTTATGTAATTTTTCCTTTGAAAACGATTGACATAAGCTTTAGAAAGCTAGCATGAACTGTTTTCGAGATATTGCACATTTTTCAAATAAATTTATCAAAAAATCCCATAAATTAAAAAAAAAAAATTAACTGTTAAGAAACATGTTCACTTTTCATGTGTAATATCATGCGATGAATTTGATGATATCATTTTCGTGGATCTAACTCGTTTCTTTCACGAGAAAAGATACTTTGAGTAATACTTTTGTATTTGAACGTCAATAGTCATTTATCCGTTGTAAGAATAACTTATTTCTCCGTCCATAGCACTTGGAAAGATTTTGGCGACGAATTCAGCGGAATATTGCCAACTTGGCGGCATTTTTGAATGTTGCCAAATTAATGAAAATCTCGCCAAATGATAAAAATGACGCTAAAGCAATAAAACTGACGACTAATTGAAGAAAATTCAATGGCGTAAATTCATTGCATTATATAAGGAAAGTCATGTGTTGCCCACATCAGATGTTCTTAATTTTAAGCGATTTTTTTGATAAATGTATTTTAAAAAGCGCAATGTCTGGACCTGGAGAACGGTTTACGCTAGCGATTTAAAAGTTATGTCAATCGTTTTCTAGTGAAAATTTACATAAAACATGATTATTTACCAAACATTACTGAAGGTTCTGATTTTTTCGAAATTTCATTCAAAAATTTGGGGGTCTTCCGAACATTTTATTACGTTTAAAATCAACAGGCTTCCAGTATGCAGTAATGGCAATTTTTGTAAAAAATTTCATTTAAAACGCTCAAGTCGTTTGTGAGATATCGTTTCCACAGACTCATGGACACAAACACACACTGACATCAACTCAAAAACAACTGATTCGAGTTCAGGGATGCTTAAAGTGCGTTCTCTCGTCAAAAACTCGAACCGAATTTTCAACCCCTAAACAATACTTCCCCTAATACATTGTACTATGCATATAAGGAAAGTGATAGCACTCTGGCAATTATCGCTCACGATGTTACCTTTTCGTCAAGGAACACACTCAGTTTCACTAAATACATTTCATAACTTCACAGCATTCATTATAATGTTTCGTTCTGTGATTTCGAGAGAAATGATAATATCATTCAGCTTTGAAAGAGTTGCTTTAAAGTGAATAAAATTTAAACCGTAACAAATGGAATAGTTTAATAACATTTTGTTTTAGCAATTCCGTATTCAGCTGAATTCTTCCTCATCTAAACTGTTCAAGAGAGCAACTGTACAAGAGAGAAAGCAAGTCATTCAAAAAAAAAAAAAACAATTTTGTTTTGCGAATGTTTGTTTTACACAGTTCTTGAGCAGTGCAACTGTTCAACACATTGGCGTCCAGCCAATGCCTGCAAAGGAGGATCAAACTGTCAGGAATAGGGTATGTGAAATACCTGTCTTTTTGAGAGGTTCTTCGTTTGGGATGGACGCTGTCCCACCCGTAAGCAAAAAGTTAAAGAAATGCCAATATAAAATATAAATGGAGACCTATATAAGAATACATTAAAAACATATAAAGTCGTTTTCTTCAAATATGAGACAAAAAGGCAAAAAAAAAAAATAATAATTAGTTATTACATTATATATTGATACATTTTTCAATGTTCATATTCATATAGGTACTTTAATTTTCGTTAACAGAAGCAACTTTTCTCGAAATTTGTGAAACAAATATTTTCACCCATCATTTAAGTAGCATTGAAATCTCAACAGAAGAAACAACAATTCAAATGCATACCCTAAACCTTGTCCAAAAAACTCCTTCCACTTTTCTCAGTAAAACTATCCAACATGTTTACATTCGATCTTTTATACCAATCGAATATGTGTTTGTAGAAACACAGGGGCAATTTTAATCCGGTTTGTCATTTTAAGTTCTCCAGACACTTAATTTTGTTCCATTACCTTGTATGTTTTTATCGAAAAAGGGGAAAAAAAAAAACATTTTTATTTCCAAGCTGTTATAGGAATTTTCCACAACAGCTACTTCAATTTTCAGCGCGTTGGCATTTGAAATAAATTTATAGTGTTATGTCTCGTGAAAAGTTTAAACGGCCAGACGTGAGCTATGTTCTGTTTATTTAAAGCCTGTCAAATAGTGGGAAAATATGGGAAGCGAGAAACAATGTGAAACACGTGTCGTTACAAATATAGACGTTTTTTCAAGCATGTCGCCGGGGGAATATTTCGTGCGTATAAACTATCTAATACAATATTAAATATATGTATTATGTATGCATCTATTCTGTAAACTAGAGTGTTTTGAAACGGATAATTTAAGCGGTATATATAATTTAACACTTGCCAGTGTTTATTTCAGGACTTTTTGGCGGGGGAGGCGAATGAAATTTAAGGGGACAGTTTTCTATTTGCCCTATATAAATATATCTAAATGATGTGTCACATAATTAGAAATTAGTTAAACATAAAATGTCTCCGGGATGCGAATACTGAGTGGGGGAGGAGACTTCGGCCCCTCCCCTTCATGCCGTTTGCCTGAAAGAAACACTGAACAAAATGCCTTAGCTTTAACTGGATCTGCGGGTATAAAGTCTGCCAGCTGAGAAATATTTCTAAATTAAAACTTATGAAGTTAGAAGTATAAAAATTAATTTCAATATGGGAGAATTACAATACAAAATAGTATTATAAGTTTACAAAATTCGGATAGTAAATTAAATGAATTAGAATACAGGAAAACTATGGAATCAAAGTAACACATTTAAATCACAATAACGTATTGCCATAGATTTGCGTTTTAATATTGTATGTGTCGTGGAAATAAAGTGTAACCCTAACTCCATGGTATATAGTATTCTGTTTCGTCACGTCCTTTTTGAAACTGTGTAAGAAATAGGGTAGTGGAGCTTAATATTGGATTATTCTTATTTAACTTTTATACAGCAATTGTTATTCATATCCGAAGTGCCGCTAAGCTATTATTTTATTTATATACGCTATTTGTATGAAATGTAGTGAGCATGCGCAGCTTAAAAATGGATGTTACGCCCTGTTGCAGTTCATTTTAATAATTGAAATTATTATTCTGCAAATATGCGTGCAATTTCACGTATATATGCAAAATTTCATTTTCCTATTGTAATTTTCGAGTAAAAAAATAACAAAATTCAGGCAAATGTTGATTTTGCTGAGCTAGGAGTGGAAAATGGATTTCACTTCTAGGCTCATCAATAATAAAAAAAGTAAATTGTTCAAAAAATGCAAATTAAAAATTTATTATTTTATCTAGTTGTATCCAACACCAACAGTTAAACTCTCTTATGACATATTACTGTTTGTCATTTGTGACAAGGAGATATAAATTTATTGAGACAGGACAAGTTTTTATTGTGAAACCTTAGCAGATATCAAAGATCACTGTTATTGGTGGCAAACATACAATTTTTTTTTACCATCAAACTTTTCTTTGAAACATCTATTTATGAAGATCTACTCAGATGATAGCTGATTTTGATTCAGCACCAAATTCCGGAGGAGAATGGAGGGGTCCCTAAGCATTTTTATTTCAGCTTCTATTTCCAATATTGGCTCAACAATTTTTATTTTACTTGAAACATCCATCTAGTTTTCAAGTTTGGCTGTAGATGGATGGAGCTTAGACCTGTGATCTTCAAACTTTTATAAACCAAGGGCCACATTTGAGTCAGTAAGACGGCCGCGGACTGCACATATAAATACGCACACATGTACTCAAGTACACGCATTGATAGGCACATGTGTACGCAAGTGTACGTACTGATACGCATATATATACGGAAGTTGTTGTTGTTGAGACCCAGACCGTCCGACCTACCAGAAAGGTGTAAGGTAACTGTTTGGACGACCGGGAAGTGTCACCCAATTTAGACCGAAACCCAGTGGGGGAGGCATACACAGGGACCGTACCACCAACCTCTCGGAAGGACTTACGGACCCACATGTTTAACGTGATCGTACTTCGCGTGAACACGGCGGCAGTTATATATATACGCAAGTGTATCCATTGGTGAGCGCACGAACGTAAGTGTGCGCACTCATACGTATATACGTACACAAGCAAAATTACGACAATCAAACTTGAGCCTTATCAGACAATAATTTTTAATACGTTTTCCTTCGGGAATTTACCAGTCGATTTTATGAATTTTTCCAAATAAATAATTTGTAATAAAAGGGTGAATATACGAAAGATGATAACAAACACTGGTTTTAATGCAGTGTTTTTTGCCAGCTTCCGAAAAGAAACTTTTATTGTCAGTTTCTTATAAGGAAACCTAAATCAGTACACTTTATCTGCCATCTAACGAATGCTTTAAGTTGGCACTGTCAGTTTGTATACAGAGATTTAAGAAAATCGGTGGGCATCAAGTAACTGTTATTACTCTCAGACTCAGATTTTGATATACATTTTGAGATAGTATGCTTATCTGTCAGAAATAATTTTATAGATTATATTTAAAATAATATAATTCCGTTCAATCGTAGCTTTAAAAACATCCGATATTTGTCAAATAAGTAAGCTGCATTACATTATGGCGACTTACATGAAATTGAAATAGTTGCATCTGGATCCAAATCCTAAATGAACCTACCAAAATCCCTTCGATATAGTAATCCGTCATGAGACAAAGTAAGATTTGACGGATAGTAGTGGGCGGGCGTTCATAGCTATTTAGATCGTCTTTGCATATAAAAAATGATTCTTTCCGAAAATTGAAATCACTCATAAGGAATTTCATCCTTAAAAAGATTTATCTTTCTTCATGTTTAAGATACACAAAGAAATAAAATGTACTTTAATTCAGTGAAATACTTGTTAATAGTACTCAGTGTTCACTTGTAAATAAATAAATCGTACTTGTAAACACATAAATTGTACTTGTAAATACATAAATCGTACTTGTAAATATGCAAATCGAACTTGTAAATACATAAATTGTACTCGTAAATACATAAATCGTACTTGTAAATACATTAAATGTACTTGTAAATACATAATTCGTACTTGAAAATACGTAAATCGTAGGGTCCTTGTACAATTCCCCATTCAGTATTATGCATATATCAGTAATGCACTGAATCACACCTTCAGGATTAGATTGCTTGCAAGCTATTGCAAAGAACTATCTATTCAGGGAATCTATTCAGGGAACTATCTATTCAGGGAATCTATTCAGGGAACTATCTATTCAGGGAATCTATTCAGGGAACTATCTATTCAGGGAATCTAACCACCGATTTTTGAGTGGCACAATGATACTTTATACATTGAGCTTCTCAGTCTTTCCTTTTATGTAAGCCCTACAGTTTTTAGATATTCTATTCTAGTAAGGTTTTCATTCGGTTCAAATGAACAACGGTTGTTGAATAAGATATTGATAATTAACTGTTAAAGCTGAAGGAAGATTATTTGTCGGTCATATATTAGCAATATTTTTCTTAACAGAACTCACTTCTTTTATTTTAAAATGTATTACTCATCCCTTTTATTTTAAAATCTATCTCTCTTTATTTTAAAATATTACTCCCCGATTTTATTTTAAGATGTATTATTCACTGCTTTTGTTTTAAAATATAGAAATTATTTATTGCATGTATACGAAAAGTTAATAAATTCTTATTATAATATTTGATGCTAAAATATTGTATTAAAATATAACATTCTTCTGTGATTGAAACAAAATTTAGCCGTAATACTATATAAAAATGCTGTGTAGAAAAAATAAAAAAAAAATGCATGCAGTAAACTAATTGTAAGTGCAAAAGAAAAGTCCGAAGTTTAAACCAGGTTTAAAAATCCCAAACTTACATTAAGAATCGTACTGCTTGCTCCCAAATTCCCTAAAAGAGGATTTAAAACGAATTCAGCTAATGAGCGGAAAATCCAGCTTCTAGGGCTAACTCAAGGGAAGAAAATCCGAATTTATTTTCCCTGCAATACCAAGTATATTAAAAGAGAAGTATTAGTAACTAAAAAAATTTGTTAAAAGCAGTATACAATGACCATTTAATAGTATCTGATTAATAATACAGTGATACTAAATATTAATTGCGTATTGTAGCTGCTTCTTACATATTTTAGTTGTATTATTTTTGCAGCAATTTAAGCTGTAAGTATTTATTTATTTATTTATTTATTTATTTATTTCTGTCATACATAACGGAACAAGTCTAATTACAATGATCACAGTACAGGGAATCATATGCATCAAAGTAAAATGCTCAAACATGCATTTTTAAAAAAAAATTCAGACATAGCTAATACATCAATGCTATTAGAACATAAATTAGATTACGTATAAAATTTAAAAACGGAAAAATTTCTCAAAAAATTGCGATTAACATTAGCTGGAATGTGAAATGACGTATGACACATTAAACTAGGTTTGCTAGCATGGAGATTGATAACATTTAAATGTGCACTACACTCAATCTGATTGTTTAGTAATTTCTTAAAAAACACCATACACTACTTGTTCCGCCTAGATTTTAATGAATTAATTCCAAACAAGTCCCTTAGATACACAGAATAAATGTTACCTGAGTATAAACCATTGAAATAAAGTAACCTCACAAACTTATTCTGAACCTTTTCCGTCACATGAACTGAATCACTATAATAAAGGTCCTAAATAAAAAAACCGTGCTCCAATAATGGTCGAACAAAATAATTAAATAAGCAAATTAAAGCATTGATATTAGTAAAATCTCTAGCCTTCCTTAAAACAAAAACAAGTTACTTAAGTTCTTATTGAGATGAGGAATAAAATAGGACTTTTGGATTTTTACACTTTGGGCAGCTTTGAAACCAAATAAACTATTTTAATGACATTTAGGACATTAGCAAGCGTACCGCAATGGAACGCTTGGAAAGGCGATGTTATAAAATATATGGCTGGTATGTGTATAATATACGCCACATTACAAAACCCGATATTCAGGGGTCTGTATCTCAGCCCCTAGATAGTTATAGACTAGATATTTCTTCTATAATATGATCACGAAGCTTACAGAAATAAAAATAATACAATTGGTGGTGGCTCTCGACAAAAAAATAACTTTTTCGGGGCCAATTTTCTTCTTCAATGTTGAGGGATCTACAGTCTTAGATGCTCAACCAATTTTAATGAATGATTCTGGTCGGAGGTACATACTTTTTAAAAAAAATTAAAGATGAATTTGATTTAGAATTTCAAAAATTAAAAAAACTTTATTTTCGGCCACTTTCTTTAGCCGCTGATGCAGCTACAGCCTACTACTGAACCGATTTTAATGATTGATGGTTCATTTTGTGTGTTCTGTTAAAAGTAAACATTTTTTTGTGAGAATGAATATACATTTAATTTAAAATTCCAAATATTAAAAAAACATGGTGCTCGGCGGTAAGTAATATTTGCTATTGTTGTGTTTTAATGCAGGTACTTAGTTCTTCAAAGAGTATTTAAATCTTTAAATCTCACAAAAGCACCATTTTGTGGTAAAAAAAACTCCCCGCCAAGGTAAAAAAAGCGCCTTATATATATATATAGATATACACACCCACCCACATATATATATATATATATATATATTATACACCATATACACTCTACATACACCCTGCAAAATAACCCAATAGTAATGAAACAGTACATGCAAACACCTGTCTACCGAATATGCAAATGATCCCAAATTCGCAGCCAATGAATGAATAGTCGGATTTAGAGAGCATTGAAACTGAGCACCACGGTATATATTGAGAAAACCTCGCTTTCCGGAACAAAACATGCAATGGATGTTGATTGCGTTTACGTACCTTGATTGTAACAATGCCCCGACGGCGAATTCGCGGCCACTACGAGCATATGAAGAAGTTTGAAAAAGGGCATGCGGTCGAACTGCATGAGGCTGAATGGGCACATCGACGAATCGCTCGGAATTTGAGTAGGAGCGATGCAGCAATTAGACGATGTTGGCAGGAATGATTCCGGAATGGCAGATTTCAGCGACAAGTGAGCAGCGGACGGCCTAGAGGGACGACAAAACGGGAAGATAGCGCGATTGTCAGAGCAGCTGTGATAGCACGAGATTCGTCGTTATCAACTATCCAATGTGTGGCAAACACGAAAGTGACCACCCGAAACATTAATAGAAGACTACGAGAACGGAATCTATATTCGCAAAGTCCATTACGCCGCCTACCACTGACCAGTATGCACCGTCAACAACAATTTCAATGGTGCCGGCCCCGACCAATGTGGAATTGTTCGGATTGGGAACGAATTGTTTTCAATGATGAGTCCCGTTTCGAACTGAGTCCTGACGACCAGGGCAGATATGTCTGGAGACAGCCTGCCAGACAGTCTTCAGGATCCTGCTATTACTGTCACACGTCACATGTCCCAACAACAGGGAGTTATGGTCTGGGGTGTCATTTCGTTTGATAACCGGACCCCCTTTGATAGTCCTACGTGGCACCATCACAGCACAGCGGTACGTTGCCGACATTCTACGACCCATTGTATTGCCATTCTTTTCGCGACTCCCCGGGCTAACTTTTCTGCAAGATAATAACAGACCACTCACGGCACGCCTCTCTATTAATTGTCTGCGTGCTTACGACACACTTCCTTGACCAGCCAGTTCTCCAGATCTCTCGCATATGGAGCACATTTGAGCTGAGATGGGGCGTCGCGTGCGACCATCCCAGAATGTAGACGAATTAGCTCATCAATTGGAGGCCATTTGGTACGACATCCTTCAGAACACCCTCCGGCAACTTTATGCATCAATGCCACGTCACGTAACAGCCTGTATCAAGCCAGTGGTGGAACAACGCCATATTGACATGGTCATTTTGTGTAGATCTTTCAGTGCAATAAATCATCCAATTGTACTGAAATTCTAATCATTTCTTTTTCTGTACATCTACATTACACGTACTAAATTTTTTTCTCATTTGGAAAATTCTTTCTTAGTGCGTCGATTTTTTTGTCCTAGAGTGTATATATGTACAGTACCCGACATAGAAAATGAAACATCATGAAGCTTTGGCAGTATATATATACAAATTGCGAAACAAGCGCATCTGGCCGATGTATGCAAAAGATCTGAAATGCAAGTAGGTCATATGATTATCGGAACTGCAAGTAGGTCACGTGATTGTAGGAACTGCAAATATGTCACGTGATTATAGGAACTGCAAGTAGGTCACGTGATTAGGGGTAGGTCACGTAATTAGAGGTAGGTCACGTGATTAGAAGATGGAAACTGCAGATAAGCCAACAGTTGTCACTGTCTGTCGCCGACGGAAACTCGTTTCCCGACACCGAAGTCCTTTTCAGCATTTGGACGATCGTGCCAGAGGATTCATTTTAGGCATGCGTACGGCTAAGTGGTCGTACGGGTGTATCGTCGTTGAAACACGCGTAAATGCGTCCACTGTACAAAGGATTTCGAGAAGATGTATTTAAGAAGGGTATGTGAATCGTCCCAGTGGTAAAGTCCATCCAGACGTATATCAGCACGCGTTGATCGACGCATCAATGACATGCGATGGCGTCCCCATACACGATGGCGTCCCCATAAACTGTTACATTCTGCTGAATTTGCCGGGCACATTGGATGTTCCAATATCAGCGAGAACAGTTTCTCGACGATTGGCATTAAGTGGCTTGCATTCAAACCGTACTTCAAGAAAACTGCCATTGACAACAAAACACCGACGTGAGAGATTGCATTGGTATAGGGGCCTGAGCCTCTTGACCGACTGGATAAAACAGGGTAGTTGTCAGCGACGAATGTCGGTCATATATGTAAAATGACAGTCGCCCTGTGAGAGTCTGGAGGCGACGTCAGGAATGGAAACAGATCCAATCCTGCTGCGACTGTTGAACGCCATACAGCTCGACAACGCGGCATCATGGTTTAGGCTGACATCAGATTCGATAGCCGGTCGCCTCTTTTTCGTATCAGAGGCACATTGACGGCACGACGATATGTAGATGAGGTGCTGCGGCCGATTGCACTGCCCTACCCTTCAGCGGTTACAAAATACTGTTTTCCAGTAAGATAACGTGCAACCGAACATGGCAACCCTTAGCAGATATTGCAAGGTATCCAGGTCCTTCCTTATCCTCTGTTGTCTCCAGATCTCTTACTCATTGAGTATGTATGATACGTGACTTTATGATACGTATGTATGATACGTGGTTGGCCGTCGCTTGACTGCTCTGCACCCGTATCAAACAGAGGACGACCTGTGGAGGATGGTTAAAGGCATATGGACATCCATCCATCAGGAAACTATCCACACGCTCACTGCAGCTGTTCCTCGAAGGGTTGCTGCTTGTATCTCCGCAAGAAGAGGTCCTACTGCCTACTGATCAGCCTGTCTATGCCATTATTGGCTTGCATTATCCTTTTGGAATCAGCATCACTTATGTATATATGCCATCTCTGTCCGTGTGTCCTTCATCATCACATTCTATTCGCTCTTTTATGATGTTGCATCTTCAGTGTCGGGTAGGGTATATATATATATATATATATATATATATATATATAGCCGCGAAACTTGGCATGCGTATATTTTAAGAGTTATGTAAATGATCAAACAACTGTCAGTGCCAATGACGTTATAGGACTCATGAAATGCAGATGAATACGATACATCATGCAGTAGTTCTCACTCACTGGCAACTGGAATTGAATTTTCTGCTTTGATACTGTAAATTGTAGAAAGCCCAGACCACACGACCAACCCGAAGGCTTATGGTTGCTGTTTGTGTGGCCGGATACTGTAAGTTGTGTACAAACTTGTCTTTGAGACGTACTAGACGGCGCAATGAACAATTGCTGGATTTAGAAAACGTTCGTAAATCTAAGGAAAGCTGGTTAGTAAAACTGACGTATCGGCCTCCATCTTTGTCGGAGAGATATGATAGTAGCTCTATGCTTGGAACAATGTATCAGAGAAGACACATATAACCGTCGCAGAAGCTCAGAACGTCTCAGATGGTCAGAAACTGATCGAGAGAATCGTGCAATCAGGGTAGGAGTCACGTCCACACAAATGATGTTGCTCTCAGACATTAGAACGCATTTACCATACTCATGCATCATGTATCTAAAAACACTATTAGGAGACAGCTGACAGAAGGTGGAATTAGGTAGCTACATCCACTAATGTGCCTTCTAAGGATCCCTCAACATAGGCTGAGCCGTCTGGATTGCATCCATGCTCGATCAGCCTTGGCAGTGTCCGATTGGATGCATGTTCTCTTTATCAAAGAATCCCGCTTCTCTTTCAATACTGATGACCGCCGCATACATATGTGGAGAAAGACTGGCCAGCGATTCGATCCCGCATTTACTTTCTAGCGGTACACAGCCATCACAAATGGTGTGACAGTCTGGGGAGCCATCTCGTGGGACAGTGAAGATCCTTTAGTTATGCTGCAAGCCAATCTGACAGCTCGCTTGTACGCCGACGATGTCCTGCAGCCGATTTTTCTACCTATGCTGTCAAGCCACCCATGTTTCATTTACTAACAAGACAACGGTCGACCACATACTGCACGACTTTCTCAACAATGTATTTGATGATTTAATACGCTCCCATGGCCATCCAGGTTCCCAGTCCTATCACCAATGAAACGCGTCTATGCTGGACGGCAATTGAAGCCTTCTCAGAACGCCACTGAATTAGCTGACCAGTTGCAAAATTTGTGACAGAATTTTCCGCAGATGGACATGAACAACTTAATTGACTCTATATCGCACTGAATATCGGCTTGTGCAGTTGCTAGGGGAGGATTTACCACTTACTAAAATGTCATCTTCTTGTTGACGCCATTTCTTAATAAGACGTTTTTTGCTCCCAAATTCTAATTATTTGAGTATCTCCTCAAACAATACATACATGCAAACTTTCGCGGTTGAAGCTCATTTTTTTGTGGGAACACATATATTTTTTGAAGCAGTGGAGTATTGTTACGAAGGTATCCTCAAAAATTGTGGGTGTACACGCAGGATACAAGAACGGGTACAAGTTTCTGGATAACTAACGTTTATTCACAAGCACAAAGTGAACAGGAACAATATTACAATCAAACAGCACTTAAATTCTCGACTAATTTCGCAGAATAAGCGATATTATATCTCAGAATACTGACGAAAATAATTTCACAACTACAGTATCTACTATTTTCAAAACTTTAACAAAATCACAATCCAATGTAGCTCGTGCCATGTCAAACTCCGTCTTTTTATAGTCTCTTTTTAGAATTTTCTGGAAGTTTCTTCATATCTCCTAGACTAATCGTTATTTCGTGAAGTTTCTGGAACATTCCGAATAGCCAAATTAGCGATAAACAGCCAAGTATGAAACCCTTCGTCCAACTGTGAAATCCAGGAATCCTGGGCTCAAGTCATCCTCACGTCATGGACTGTGTTTTCTTCGCCTGGCCTTCGCGATAGACGAAAAAGGAGGCGCCAAACAGGGAACATTGCGCGTTCGTAACAGCATATATGTGTATGTAACAAAGTGTGTATTAACAATGTATGGCGCTTTGCTTTACAAAATAATCGTCTAAATCAAAAACTGGCTAAGTTAGATTCTGTCCAGCATCGATATTATAAATGTGCAATTTATCAACCTTTAAGGTGATAAATGGTGGTTTCTGGAAGGTTTGGAAAGACTTTTTAACATTTCCTCCCATTTTGTTTGCCCCTGAGGAAGAAATCGGAAATCCGAACCCGTTAGAATATGTCTAGTTAACGATTAAGTGCATGTAATTATTTAGCTTTAATTTCATCGAAGGGACTTCTGAAGGACTTGGAAAGACTTTTAGACCCTGAGGAAGAAATCGGAAATCCGAACCCGTTAGAATATGTCTAGTTAACGATTAAGTGCATGTAATTATTTAGCTTTAATTTCATCGAAGGGACTTCTGAAGGACTTGGAAAGACTTTTAGAAATTTCCCATTTCTCGAACTGAAAGGGGTAAATTTGAATTTCGACTCCATTATGTTCTGTATCGTAATGGATACTAAAATGTGCAGAAACTAGGGGATTATGGAAGATTTAGAAATTCAAATGAAAGTTAGGTAAATATATATATTGTGTACATTTCTTAAACATTAAACCCAGGCTATAACAGCCAAGTCCAAGCTTACTGAAGCCGCTATAACAGGGGTTCCTAAGGTTAGGATTGCACTCCAATTGCAGATAACTGCACCCACGGAGTCTTTGGGTAAGTAATAACTAGGTCGTGGCAGCCTTGTTAAGTATGAAGAATTTGATTTCACTTCCATGATAATACTGAATTGACTGGTATCTGCAGAGGTTCGCAATATTGTGGCTCTTGAAATAAAATATTTCTTGAAATAAAATTATAGAAATGCAATTGCTTGTTTCGTGATCATCAAGAACAATCTTCCAAGAATTTTATTTTAAAAGCAAAGCTTGCATGAAAACACAAGATCTACAGGCCATAACTAACTTTGATAAATCTTTTTCTGCTCGAAAATGGAACGAAAATAAATGAGACGTGTTTATCTGGCGAAAACTTAATGTAACGAAAGCCCCATTTCGTGGCTCCCGATGGTTGTTCAGAATTAAAAAGGAAACATTAAAAAGAGTAAAAGAGTAGTAAATTGGTTCATATGAGAGAACAAAATACTTTTTTTAAATAATAAATTTTCTTCGAATAGAATCCTTGAAAGAATATTCTTGTATTCTTTTCTCATGCTGTATAAGAGAAAAGAAAGACACTTATAGCTCTGGCTGTCTATCTGTCCCCCTTGGAAACGAATTTTCACATTGCCGCCAAGGGGGGCAGATAGACAGCAGAAGCCAAGGGGGACAATTTGGCAAAAAAAGCGACAAGGTTGATTTTCAGATTTTTTTGTGTATAACCTTTATTTAAACTAAGAAATAAACTTCGAAAACACTTTTTCTTTCTTCACCGTCAGTCCCTGTACTGTTACTGCAAGAATGAAAAATTCTGCATTTTTGCACTCGCCTCGCTGCGCTCTACTTTTTATGTCCCACTCGAATATAATTTTTATAATTTATTTTTAAATTTCGCACATTCGCTTGCATATTATAACACGTCCGATTCTTTTCCTAAACAGCCTAGAGCGTTTGTGTAATTTTTATGCATCCGCGTCAAAATGATGTAACTGATGGATTTTCAGATATTTTCGTTCATTACTTTTTTCCGACACGGAAGAAAACAAGGTGAAATTAGCATTTTGTAACCACCTTTTCTCTTCAATTCAGTGCAAAAAAAAATGAAATATTTTTTTCTTCGTGCCGACAGGCCCAATTTTTTAATACTTGAGTATTTTTATTTTAATTTAACTTTCATTCCAAACAAAGAAAACAAAGTTGTTCTTTTGTAACCACCCCCTTTTCCTCTCCTTTCGCTGCAAAAAATTTTAAAAATTGTATTTTTCTCTTCGTGTCGATATTCCCGATTTTTTGATACTCGAATATTTTTTTATTGTAGTTCAATTTTTACCTATTAAAGTATTTTTATCCCCTCCCCCCTTCTCGCATTCTAATCAATTTAAAGTGCCCGTATTTTTTTTTTCTGAGGCAGGGAGATATATCTCTAAAAATTATCTAATATTTTTCGTTCATAAATTTTTACGATACTAATAAACATAAAATCTTGATGTTTTCCCACCCTTTTATTTCGTGAAGTCAAAAATAAAGATTAACTGTGATGTAGTTCAACTCGACTTTCAGAATTCATTTTTTCTTAATTTTCAAGACAACATTTGAAAATTCGCCATCGTGGATCCAAATGTTTGCAACTGCATCGTGTTACCATTCACTTTCAAGGGCTTGAAAAAAACTTTCGATTGTTATCATACTTGACAATATAATCCCCTGGGAGGGTAACTTACTCCCCAAAGTAGCCTAATGACGTCACGTACAAAACAACGCGGCTATTCTTCGCATCAACGATTGAAACTTTGAAGTTCCGTAATCATTGAACCATAAATAATTGCATGCATGATTACATCAAATTTCGTCCTGTGCTGGCATGTCAAGTAAATATAAAATTTCGAATACATTTCGAAATTTTCGCATTACAAATTTTTTATCTAATTCTAGATTTTTTTATAACAAAGCCGGATATAAAGTTTCATGAAAATCCATTAATATTTGCGGCTATTATTGTGTACACAAAACATCGACCGCAGACATCAGATGAACATACAGATAGGCAGACAGACATCACTCCAAAATAGTCAAAACGCATTCAGGAGGTCTTAAAGCATATATTGGCATCAAAATCTCACATATGAAAATTTTTGTGAAAGCAACATTTTTTCTATACTATACAGTATGAGAAAGTAGAAATGTCATTTTCATAATGTCTCAATACGTCCTTTTGCATGATATATCGCTACACATGTTTAAATGCATTTTAATTTTTGGTTGACTCTTTTTCTGTCCTTCCCGTACCTCTCCAGAATTTGAAATTCTTGAATTTTAATAGGTTGATTGGTATCCACTTATGAATTTACTAATGCATGTCAAATTTTAATGCGACGTCAGTTGAACAGGTCAGATATAAAATGCGGGGGAGAATAAATACAGACATCATTTTAATAATATTTCTATTTGTCAACAATGGAACTCTAAAAATCAACAAATCGACAATGCTCATCAATCAGTCGAAGCTCTTTCAACTCTTTCGCCCCCGATCTCTTTGATCGCCAACCTCCGATCCGAGCCCGTCTTCTGATCACCACCGCCGACTAGAGGGAATTCCATCCCGAGACATGACTGACTTCATTATTTTTACCTTGTTCTGCGCATATGGCGACATGGGAATTAAGAACTCGCGCATTTTGTTCTCAGGCTCTCAAAAGGGACCGAATTTATTAACTGCAACTCTCATCTAACTCCAATGACGTCACTAAATTTTTTTGGACGTCACTGGATCCTCTGTGCACAGCACGATTTAAAATCTTTGCGCATGTTGTTTACGCCTGGCTATTACCCCGCCAAAATTAATAAACTATTTTTAACTGTAATAATGCATGTGGTTTGGCAACACCTCTCAAAGTTTACTCTGGACCGTGACATCAGGAAAGGCAGATCTTAATTCGTCATTTCTCATTTCGTCAAGCAAACAAGTTTTTCATTGGTTGCTGCGCTAAAGTCGCAACTTTATATTAAAGAACATTGCGCCAACTTACCATCGAAGCTCGCTCGCCAAGCGTTTTTCTCCGCCTGCTACGCAACCGCAATACCTTTTAAGGCTGCATCCCTTCTTCGTCCCCGGAGTTCTCAGTTCCCGGACTTTGCTTCGCTAACTTCTTCACCTCGCCAACGAATGTAAATATGTAACTTTTAGTTAGATATATAAACAGGGCATGGTAAACACGTCAACCAATAAACTCTAAAATCAAAGACAACCAAATAAGTGGTTAAAAAGTCATGTATTAAAATCGCCTTATTATGGCGTACACAATCACATAGCCAATGAGCTTTCCGACATTATCATGCTCTTCATCAGTGGCGAATAAAGTGCCTAAATATAGGCCATACCGGCCAGGCAAAATTTATATATATCAACTGCATACATCAATTTATAGATTTTTTTTAATCTTTTAAAAAACAGCGAGATAAAATAAATAATCATAAAAATGCGTATTACAATAAGAAATAGAATTTAATAGCAACTTGAATGTTGAAAAATTGAAAAGCAACTGCTATTGAATTTTTAAAAAATCATGCAAAGGCCTGACCCGCAGAGAGTCAAGAACGGGTCGCTAAGCATAACTAATTGTTAGAACGGGGTCAAAATTACAAATAGAATTACGGTAAATATAAATAAAAAGGGATTCATAAAGTAAAATATTGCGAGGGTTATTGCAGATAATTAAAGGAAACGTTTCATTAAACATAGGCTGAAAATTATCGTTAATAATGCACTGGGAAAGAGCCGTTTACAGTTTACCATTTGTAACATCGCGAGCATTTTCAGCTAAACGAATACCGACAGTGCGTTTAGTACTGCCAATATAAAACTTCAAGTTATTATCGGGAGATAAAAGGGGGACATCAAACACCCCATCCTGATATTTTAAATAGTTATTAACTTTATATTTATCTGATCGGATACGATTAAATAATGTTGAAACAGTAGAATGAGCAGGCTTGAAAATAAATTCAAGGCAAAAATGAATTAGAGGATTAAAAATCGTTGGGTGAAAGGTAAGTATATACGGCATAAGTTCAGGAATTGGAGCAAGCTTAGTATTCGGATTCATAAAATTATTACGAATGTGGGAAAATAGTTCATAAACAAACTCGAAAGAATAACTAGCTTCATAAGCAAGGTTACATATAAAATCAATTACAGTAACTAAGGCCAGAATAGATGAACAGACATTAAAGGCACGGTTAAAATAAGCATTTAAAGACGTTTTCTTAGAAGAAATAGGGTGGTGGGAATTAACTGGGATACAAGAATTAATAAAAGTAGGTTTATGGAAAATAGTAGTATGGAAAACAAGAGAATTTCGGTAAACAAGGAAGTCCAGAAACTGTAAAGAAAAATCAGACTCATGCTTTTTGTGAATCATGCAATACATAATCTGCTGACGGATTTCTTGCATCAATCCGGTGGGTGTATCTATCATTAGATCTGGTTGCTAAAAAAGTCAGTGATGCTAAAATGTCACAATTAAAAAGTAGCATTTAAAATAAAATTACTTCTAACTGCTAGTGTCTGATCTGGTAAATGTCGAAACATGTTTTAAACAGATTGGAAAACTACACAGAAAAATTAAAATTTAATTAAATTTTACGTCTATTTTAGGAATGTGAATTACAGTTAAAAACACGCCAATACTCCCCTGTTAAAAATCGCTCTTAAATAATTGTAGAAAATTCTAATAATTCCATTTGTTTAAAATGTTTTATTTTTAGTGTGCTGTTTTCACGGGTTTCAAAACGATTCCTAAGTACAGATGTGGCCCATGGATCGGAATGCAACTGGACCGCCCTGCAGAAGTACAAACATAATATATGCAGTATAAATAATATTTAAATGCAGTATATATGATATTTATATATAATATATAATATTTAAATATATACAAGATAGCAAAGTGGTACGCAATCGCTGTAAAAATATTGGCAACCCTTCTTGGTGGTTTTTCTAGAAGAGCAAGTGTTCTCATACCCAGTCAATGTATGGAGAGGATAGTCCACGATTACATTACTCGTTCTACCTATTTTAGTTCGTTGTAGCGCTGTCCGGTTTAGCGCAGTTTTCTTGATTTAATAAGACATTTTTACATTTGACACTGAGATACAAAAATCATATTATATATATATAATATACTTTTGAAATATAATTGGTACATAAGGACTGTGTGCTAGAAGGAAAAATGTATTATTTTTAATTTTTTAGCAAACATAATCTGTGAGAAGTTAGACAGAGTAATGTTATCCATTTTAGACTTAATTTAATGCTGTCTAAAGGGTTGCCATTGCAAATATTTAATTAAGACCTTTCGGACTATAAACAAAATTTAAATATACCTGAAATGGCAGAATTAGCACCAATAAGGCAGAATTAGTGCCAATAAAATCCACACTAAAAAATTATTTTAATTTACGTTTATTTGTTTTTATTATTTTTTTAGAGGGGGAAAGGTGTCATTCTAACACCTTTCGGAAATAGTGATTTGAAATGAAACCGCCTGCTTAACATTTGCCCCTTCGACATATTGATTGCAAATAAACATTATTGTCTCTGCCTCAAGAAAACGCCGAAAGCTATAGATGGAAATGGACAAGTAGTTGTGGTTGAGTTTAAATCCCATAACTTTTGATGAGTAGTGCATTTAGGAATTATTTATAAATTTATCAATAATATTTCAGAAAGTGAAAAGCTTTACTCTCCTCTTATGTTTTCGTTTTATCTGCATATATATGATTTTAAATTAACTTATTTTTGATTACCTTTATATTGCATTTTTCACACTTTCAAACGTAGTTGAAAAGTGCTTATAACTTTGGTCATTCTGTCTGTCTGTCTGTCCATTCGCACGATAACTGCCATAAAAATGGCTTTATCAAAATAAAATTTTAGTATGTTGTTGAGACGGTATATTGGATATCTGGGAATGAATATAAATAATATCATCCAATTAGTTTCGGATTTAACCCGGTGTGAAAAAATGAAATACACTGAGCCCTATGGGATTAAATTTCTGAAACATTTCTTAAGCGGAGTTAAATTCACAAATGTCTTCGAAAGTTTTAGGAAATACTCAAATTGTCACATAAAATGTGTAAAAAAAGTTCGGCAAAGTATGTTGGCTAGTTTTTTAAATAAAAATTGAAATAATAATTACACCCATGATATACGAAGAGATTAGACTCATTTCAAAATAAAATATGGATTGCATTTTTTCCCGTGTAAACATCGGGATATTTGAAGATCTTCTGAATTTATATTTAGTGCTGCATCCGTTATGAAACGACTTTATTTTTGTATATCATCTGTGTATCTAAATTCTGAGCCAGCGGAATGAAAATATCTTTAATTTTAAATGATTACTAAACTTTGATTATTTCAACAACGAAGCCTAATTTCTATAGCATATATATAATATTTATATAATATTTATATATAATATTATATAAATATTATATATATGCTATGTGTATAAATATTATATATATGTAAACAAATCAAGCGATTGTAAGATGAGTTGTACAAGAATTGCTAAATTTTTTTATGCAAAATTATTTAGCTCTGTAGTCTGAAATATAAGTGTGGTGCTATTTAAAAAATATATCAAGCCACTTTAAATATTATATACTGCGTTGATTAATATTAATACCGCACCTAGAAAATAAAACATTAGAGTTTATTTATTCTTAGTTGCGTTGATTATTTAATTAAATATATATATATATATATATATATATATATATATATATATATATATGTATAAATATGTATATATATATATATAATATATATATATAATATAATATATATATATATATATATAATATAATATATATATATATATATATAATATAATATATATATACATATATATATATATATATATATATATATATATATATATAATATAATATATATATATATATAAATTGAAAGATTTTAATCTAAAATTATGCATAAACTACTGTATATACAAAAAACCCCATCTTGAGCATATCTGTTACAAATGAGTAACTATAGACCAAGACTAAGGATAAAGATAGAAGGTAACATATCACTACAATGGAAAGGGGGATAAGAAGAATATTAGGATACAAAATTCACAATTAAAAGTATATAAATATAAATAAAAATAAAGAGAAAACATGGCAAAAATGAGAAAAGGCAATAATAATTAGCTCACGATAAAAGATTAAGACATAGAGAACAATCAATTGAAACTACACAAAAAATGGCGGTTAGTTCGAAATTGCATTCTCATCAGGACAGCCATACAATTCGAATTAAAACCGATAAAATAGCCAGTTTCTGACAATGGCGATAGTATTTAACTATAGACACCATTGGAACTGTCTACTGGCTAGTGGAAGGAGAAAAATAAATCAATTGAATTACAAATCAGAAAGATAATACCTCCTCGAACAGAAATATGAACTCACAAGCATTGTTACCACGTGTAAGTTGAACAAGCGACTGAGCATTTCATCTCACTTCGTCAATGCGAGTGGGCACCGGAATGAATACAAGTGAACGATACATAATATGTATGGAGACTTTCAAAAATAGTAATCAGAATAGGACTCAGGACAAGTGGAAAATAGTCATTCGAAAATAGTAAACAATATTAGACTCAGGCCAAGTGGTAAGTTAGGTGATAAGAATGAGTGAATTCTCAAAAATGAGTTATCCAATCAAAGATAAATAATGCATGTGTAAAATTATTACGTGGTATATTTGAAATTATTAATAATATTATTTACAAATACTTCCGGATATTGGTAATTTTGACAAATGCGTTTAAGATGATTGATGTGGAGAAAGTGAAACCGAGGATCAGAAAGTCGATGTATTCGAAATAGCTGGTTTAAAATGATGTTTCTAAACAATTGAATAGAATTGCAAGATTGATATGATAGCAGCTTTATGACAGTGAAGTTGTAAGAATCATTTTTATCATATAGATTGGTGATTACATGATTATTGAGGGTATCAAAATTTAGGTCTAAAAAATTTACAGTTTGACTAACGCTAGGTTCATTAGGAATTAATTCTAGGTTAGATGGCAAAAAATCAATATTAATTGGATAGGAATCATCAATGATAATACAAATTAAGTCGTCAACATATCTATATATAATATATGAATTAAAGTTAAAATGACATTCATAATAATAAAGATATAAGTTAGCGAGTATACTACTACTACAGCCACCTTGTGGTACACCAGATGTTTGTAAATAAATGTTATCACCTTGGATAATATAATTGTTGTATAACACAAAGTTCAAGAGCATAGGAAAGTTTTTGACATTAAATGCAACATTATTGGAAGATAGATAATCACGATAAACAGAGATAATAACTTTATATAAATCTTTAATGACAATATTATTAAATAGGTCTTTACAATCAAAGGTATGGAAACCAAGAATTTGTGGAAGCTTGCTAAGGTGATTTACTAAATCAAAACTATTGTTCAAAATGAAATATCCTGAATTCCTAAATTTAAGAGATTCATTAATTCTGTTTAAACAGTTAAGCAAGTACTTACTAGCTGTAGTGGTAAAGGTATTATGTCCACAAGTGACTGTTCTAAAACTGAGAGGTGATTTATGGAATTTAGGAACCAAAGTAACATAAGGAAATTTAAAAAACTTACAATTAATATTTAATTGTGTATATAATTTTAGCATTTTAGTTTTGATTGTGATAGACTGATTATTAATGGGTTTAAAAATTTGATTATTTATGTAATTCTGTAACAGAGAAACATAATATTTTTTACAAATGATGATCTGATTATTAGAAGCTTTATCTACATAAGTTATGACAAACAGTTGTTGTAGTTCTTTAATAGCAGATAGGAGTTTTTTATAAGGATACCTAGGTTTCGTTAATTTAATGTTTTTATAATATAACATTTTTAAGTAAATGTAAGGTAGTATACTTCCATAGATGGAATGCTTCAATAGGAATGGAATGTGAACAAGCAAGTTGATATATGAATTTATCAATATCAAATGATATAGACTGAAGAAGTTGTTTAGGGTGATGGCAGAATGGAATGCGAAATTTGGACCCTTTATTCATAATATCCCTAAGTATATCATCCAGAACTATACTGAGATCCCCAGTAATAATGTGTCCATGAGAGGATTTGACATAAGGGGCAAGATTTTTATTGCTGCATACACATGATGTAAGGTCATCGGAGTTTAATGTCCTGGAAACTTCATTGTAATTGTAAATAGTTCTACCAATTGGTAAATTATATTTGAATGATTTTTGTATTTTGATTTTTTTTACGGGTAACAAGTGCTGATGTTTTGCAAATAAATTATTGAAGTTAAGTAAGAGAATTAAGAATAGGGTGTTTAAAAGAAATTACACAGTAATCTATTTTAGTATGTGGATTTGGTGAATGGAGAAGGTGGTAATTTAAGATATTTGTACGTGAAAGAAGCAAATCATAAAATAAATGTTTAAAATGCTCATGAGTTAATTTTAATTTTAAAAAATTAGTATAAACAATACTTAATTTGCATTTTCTGACTTTATATAACCAAGTTCTAACAGGTAGAAAATTGAAAGTTTGAGAATAATTATATTGTAATTTCAAAATGTCTGCATTGTAATCAATAGTTTTACTTAAGTTACTTTTTCCTTTGCCACTCTTATATCGCTTTTTACTAGACGTTGATGACTTTGAATATTGAAAAAGATGTTTATATACTGAAGATTTATTAGAATTGTATTCAAAACTATTGTTAACAACATTATTATTATTATAAATTTCATTTAAGCCATAGGGGAAGAGAGTTTTATATTTTTTAATGTAATAATTTTCAAATACTAATCTGGCAGTGAGTGAAATTTTAATATCTAAAATGTGAAGGGATACATTTTTAAATCCGTGTGTGGCAAAGTGCTGATATTCAAATTGATTTTTAGTAGGGAGATCATTAAAGACTTTATGGTCAAATTTTTTAATATGATCCCTGTGGACATTCATTCTCAGATGTAAAGGGGTAAAGAGTTGCTGGTTTGGCCAATATAGGATAAGTTACAAATAGTACAATTAAGCCTGTATATGCAATTAAAAACTTTGCAGAATTTTTGTGAAGTGGAATTATTATTAATTTGTGATGGGTCAGCATAAGGACAAGTTTTGCACCTAAGATTATTGCATCTATTGAAGGAATATGATTTAGATTGAGAGTAGGTATGGTATTCTTCCAATTCGTCTCTATATATAATATATATATGTATATATATAATATAATATATATGTATATATATATATAATATATATATATATATATATATATATATATATAATATATATATATATATATATATAATATATATATATATATAATATATATATATATATATATATATATATATATATATATATATATATATATATATATATATATATATGATCTCAAAAATGAAAAATGTAAAAAAGACGGACGAGAAAAGCTAACACGCGGAGTGCCAAAAATAGCCGAAGGGAGGTTGTGACCCCTTCTAAACCCCAGTTACAACATGCTGCTAGCAAGCGGCAAGCACTCCCGGTAGCAAGCAGCCCCTCGAAGCAGACCCCGATGAACCACAAACATGAAGCTGAAATGATCACAACTGGCCATCCAATAATAAAGACCAATATTAGAATCCAAATTAGTTTCACCAAAGACAAATAAAATGCAGTATGAACGTAAAATTGTAATAAAAATTTCACGTACAAAACATACACACCAGGTCGCTCATTACGTCATCACCGACATTCGACAAGTCTTCAAATTCTAAATCTCTATATACGCAACATGTTACCAGATGCAAATCACTAATAAATATCCATTTCAACTTCCCAACAAATTCTCAAATACTGACTTTCCATCTATTCCCTAAATTCCTGAGATGTGACGTTCCAAGAAGCTCCTAGGACAACCCTTTCTGATTGCCTCGCTAAAAAAATTTAGATCGCCAAAAATTATTTTTTGTTCATTACATATAAGTCGTTTTCTTAAAAATTGATTAATCCCGAAATTACGGAAAATATTTTTGTGAATGTTGGATTCCCAACTAATTAAATAATTCACTTTTACGTCAAACGTATTCCTTTTATCGTAAATGTAAAAAATTATACCTCCTCCTGAATCATTATTTTTAATGTTAATATCCAGAAAGTTAATGCTTCCAACCGGTTCTTTCCAGTGCTAACCCCTAGTCTTTAACAGCTTGAGTTACGACCGTGCACTGTATGACGAAAAGTGCTTGTTTAGGTGTGTTCTATCACCCCTTAAAACTTTGTCCCATCGTTTTGAATCACCGTATATATATATATATATATATATATATATATATATATATATATATATATATATGTGTGTGTGTGTGTGTGTGTGTGTGTGTGTGTGTGTGTGTGTGTGTGTACTATGATAACATATATGAGAATATGTAATAACGAAAGAAACATAATTTGTTTAATAAATGAAATGGAAAAATCATTTCGAGAATTAAATTTTAAAAGCACAAACTTTGTGAAAGCATAAGATCTACAAGCATTTATCTCAGTTTGAAAAATGTTCTCCCACTCTAAAGTAGAACGAAAATAAATGAACCTAGTTTTATTGGTAGAACTTAATGTAACATACATAACGAAGTGGCGCATTGGTATCTTCTGCCGGATTTCAGAATTAAGAAGACTTAAAGTGAAGTGAAATGGGTTTTTCCCAGACAATGGAGTAGATCTTTTAAAAAATTAAATCGTCGTCTGGTTATTTAAGCTGTTGAAATGGAGATAATGCCTTTTATATTCTAAGAGCATATTTTTTACGATAATTAATAATGTTCGTGACGTTTTGTCCCATTAGATATTTAAATTAAGTTTCAGAAATATATCTGCAAAATGGACAAAAAAAAATGTCACAAAAGTTACTATAAGTCAAAGATGTGGGATGGATATCCTAACTTTTTGTTAAATACACTGTACATGTTTAAAAAAATGCTTTAAAATGGACTCAAAAATTTAATTTTTAATAGATTTAGAAGTTTGGGTTAACCTACAATATAAGTTAAATACTTTTGCCATAAGGTTTAATTACGGGTCTGGGGAGAATTTTATTACTTTCCTTATATACATAATGTATTGTGGAAAGTATTGTGACGGGGTCGAAAATTCGAATTCGAGTTTCAACGGGAGAGCACGTTTTAAGCATCCCTGATCACGAATCAAACATTTTTGAAGTGATGTCTGTGTGTGTGTGTGTGTGTGAGTGTGTGTGTGTGTGTGTGTGTGTGTCTGTGTGTGTGTGTGTGTGTGTGTGTGTGTGTACGTCAGTGCTTTGGAGATGATATCTCACGAACGAAAGAAGCGATTCGAATGAAATTTGGTACAAAAAACACATTCCGTAAATACTGGAAGACTACTGTTTTTAAACGCAATCGAATTTTTAGAGACCCCCCCCCAAAAAAAAAAAAAGAAATTTTCGAGTGTAGTTTAGAAAAAATCACCAAAAAATCAAAACCTTTAATAAAGTTACGCAAATAGATATTTCCTAAAGTAATTTTTCCCTAGAAAACGATTGACACAAAAGCTATGAACGCTAGCATGAACTGTTCTCGAGATATTGCACATTTTTCAAATAAATTTATCAAAAAATCCCATAAACTAAAAAATATATATATTAACTGTTGAGAAACATGTTCCCTTTTCATATGTAATATCATGCGATAAATTTGGTGACATCATTCTCGTAGATCTAGCTCGTTCCATTCATGAGAAAAGATAATTTGAGTAACACTTTTGTATTTGAAAGCCAATAGTCATTTATCTGCTACAAGAATAACTTATTTCTCCGTCCATAACGCTTGGCGAGATTTTGGCGAAGAATTTGGCGGAATGTGGCCGACTTGGCGACTTTTTAAATTTTGCCAAATTAAAGAAAATCTCGCCAAATGGATAAAAATAACGCTAAATCAATGAAAATGACGACTAATTGAAGAAAATTCAATATCTTGGAAAGAAAATAAGTATGTACTATAAGAATAACATTTTTTAACTGTAAAAGTAGTAAATTCATTGAATTATATAAGAAAAGTCATGTGCTGCCCACATCAGATTTTTTCTTCTTTAGCTCCATTAATTTCCATGCATTATTTTGACGGATTTAGATGTAATTATGCAGTTTGTGTACAATATGTTTTAATCTGGGGCTGAATTAGTTTTTGTGCAAATCAAAACAGTGAAAATGGCTTTTTTTATCTACATGGTCAGCAACATTGAAAGAAAGACAAGAGATTTTTGAAGAAGCCTTTATACCTGGTGTTCCAAAAAGATTGAAACGCGCTTTAATTCTTTACCTGTTGGAGATTAGTGGACAATGTAAATTGCAAAAATGTTGAAAGTAAGGTAGGAAATAAGACTGTGTCAATGGTATAGTCCTCCCATTAATTTTCAAAAAGTTACACTTTTTAAATTTTTATACGGCGCCCTTAGACGCATTGGGTCAATCAGAAATTTTTTATTTTTAATGAAACAAGATCATTAAAAAACCCGCATATCTGTATCTTTAAAATTGAGCGAGTTATATTTTATTGAAAATTAAACATTGTGATTGAGGACCCTATATCAAATTAGAAATGTAAATTTGTGACATATCACAAAAAATATAAAACTGCATGGTAATGCATAGGAGACATTTTTGCGAATTCCGAGTAGGTTCACGATGCTATCCCGGATTCTTAAGTACTTTTCAAAAACTAAGTAAATTTTCAATTATTAAGTACTTTTAAGTACTTTTTATTTTTTCTAAGCAATCTCCATCGTCAATTTGTTTATGATCCCTATTTTCACTGATGAAACAGACTTTCACATGGTACGGAAATGTGTCATAAGTCAGATGTTTTCCTTTACCGTAATTCAGTTGATTTTAAAGATACAGATATGCGTGATTTTTTAATGATCTTGTTTCATTAAAAATAAAATTTTCTGATTGACCAAATGTGTCTAAGGGGGTCATATAAAAATTTTAAATGTGTAACTGTCTGAAAATTAATGGGAGGAGTATTTCATTAACGTAGTCTTATTTCCTACCTTATTTTTAACATTTCTGCACACTTATCTCCAACAGGAAAAGAATTAAAGCCCGTTTCAATCATTTTGGGACACCCTGGTGTTATATATAGTGTATATACTTCATTTTTGACGGCACTATGTAACATTTTTATTTTATTTTGCACATATTATTTTGTATAGTTATAAAAATTTTCGTAAAAATTGGAAGTGGCATCTCCATATCCGAAAGTGGAAATCCTTAATGGACTCTACTACGTCCTCTGAAATTCGATACTGCATCAGTGTAAAACTATAACTGTAGCCAAACCTGCGAAATAGATACTTCGAGGAAATTTTTTGTACCGGAAGGGAAAACTTCTGGAAATGAAAATATTCAGTGGACCCCCTACTACCTTTGATGCTGAATTTAATCAGTCGTCATCTAAGTTCTATCAATGGCCTATCTATACAGAGTCTTTCAAAAAGATTTCACGACTAAATATAATTTGAATGATTGGTCGCCCACAAATGTTAGAATGATAAGAAACAAGAAACGCATCAAATAAGGTAGTATTTTAGACTACGACAACATTAGTCATATAACATAATTAAGTAAAAAAGTACCAAATGCAACTCTCTATGAGAGCCTTTTACAAGGTAAGTCTTCCTAATAATTTTCTATTAGAAAATCATACTAGCAGCAAGCGTAACTCATCGGAGAAGATAATCTTTTGCAAATCAACCGAGATCCTATTCTGATACCGCCTTGCAATTGCCTTTTCTACCAATGCAACTTTGTTGGCAGTGACCATCCATCTGCTCTTTGGAGGCTCTCATTTGAGACATCTTTTAGCCCCCTAGTTCCTTCGGCCATCGAATTGCTCCATTGTAGCGCGGAGATCGACCTTCATGAATCTTCGGAGCCGACTCTCGAAAAAGTACTATATATATATATATATATATATATATACACGTTTACATCGGAATGTGTACAGAAACATAATATTGAACCAACTTATACGAAGCAAAAGAATAAACAGTAAAGTTAATGATCGTTATAACAGCGATATTGGTTTCCTCCATGATTCAATTACACAAGAATTTCCGAAGCGTTTTCTGAGCAACATCATATGCAGATTTTATGGTTTAACCGTAACTGAAAGCTACCGTATATGTTTAGATACAGAACCGGTAAAGAGTTGATCACGACTGGGTGTCCGTGCCTTCCTTACACAGGTTAATGTCGTGTAGACTTTCCTATATGATAAATACAGACGTGTGGATAGATTGGTACGTATTCGTCTTGCTGAATGAAGTATTTAGGTCATGGTACAGTATCTGATTATGTGTTTATAATCTGTGCTTTTTGATTCTTATTGCCTTTTAAATTGTAGAGTTAAGACACTTTAATGCAGACTTTGGATTACATGTCTTGTGGGTTATTCCACGTTTTCATGTTCTGGTACCTCTTTCTGCATCTTTTTAAATTTTTGATATTTCGGTATTCATTTCTTGTGCAATATATCGGCTACCGGGAGTGTTGTCTAGACGAATATATATATATATATATATATATATATATATATATATATATATATATATATATATATATATATATATATACTAAAATAATAAAAACGAAAGTGCAGGAATGCAAATCAGTAAACACAGTATCAAACCGCGGGCAATATAATAACGTGCATTTAAGAGCCGAAAGTAAAATGTAATGAGGAAGGGCTGAAAAGTAGAGCACAGAAAGGCCAGGACAAAGAAAATACATTAATGAATAGTATATCTGCCAGAAACGTCTTCAGGGGTACATTCTAGACAGATATACTAAAATCCTTTGTTTCTATGATTGCATAAAAACACGTGGTTAAAATTTTATGCAATCTGTGCCCAACAACGGAATAAACGAGATTAACAGAAAAAAGACCAGAGAGGACAAAATTCAACTTGAAAACATAAAATACCACATAATCATGAAAAATAGAGAGCATAAATGCACAAACGTGCAAAAAAAGGGCAACTCACAAGTCTGAAGGCGGCCAGCCTGAAGAATCTTCATGGGAGTCCACCAGCTTGAATGCTAACCACGCGAAATACAGCGATGGAATAGACCAGACCAGAGAGAGTGGAAGTAGTTGTACATATTTTCTGTGAGACAAATCCAAGAGTTCAGAAACTAACCGAGGAGTGATCACTACAATCGAAACCATTTAAAGTGTGGATAACACTGTTGTTTGGAGCCGTAAACTGGTTTTGTTTTATTTGCTTTTTAGATAACCGCCTTAACGGTTTTATTAGTGCTGTAAACTTTTTTACTTTACCCTCCGAGGCGTTTTTTTTTTAATTTTGCATGTCTTTTGTGGAACCAAAATTACTGTTTTTGTAATATTTGCACATTTTTACTTTTGCCCATCCGGACGGTGTTTCTTTTATGGTGTTTCCACTATTATCGAGTATCGTACTTATACTGGGATCTACAAATAAGGTGAGAAAATTGGACATACAGCATAGACTTTTAAGACGATTAATATGTGATTGTGTACAATTATTACTATTCAGGCGTTTGATTCGGAGCAAATAGTTGATGATTATATTTTTAAAAACTTGGTTACTAAGGCAAGAAGAATAATGAGGGAAGAATTTTACATCAAATTTAAATTGATGTCTCTTATCATAAATAGTAGTGCTGAATGAGTTACTTTGTATATAAATGGTGATATAAAGATAATTTTCAAATTTGGTAGGGTGGGATTCATTAGATAATAACTCAAGATTAGATGGATAAATATTAAGTGTGGGTAAAGAATCGTGTGCAGTATGAAAACAAAGAAAAACATCATCAATGTAACGGAAAATAGAAATGTTATGAGTGAACAGAGTGGATTGTATATATATACATATATATATACAATCCACTGTATATATGCATATATATTCAATATACATACATATATATATATATATATATATATATATATATATATGCACATGGGTGGGTGGGTGTATTTCAAAGCGACTTATTGCTGGTTTGAATTATTAAATAACTTGGCTGTTCTTTAGTATTCTAACAATAATACAGAGGATACTTGCAATTTCATTTGGGCAATTCCTCCACTGCATAAATTCAATAAACCTGTAACAATCGTATCATACTCGTTAGTTTGAGTAAACAAGGGCTCAGTCTTCAATATACGACAACCTATTTGCACTATACAAAATTATATTTGCATCCAAGGAATCAGCAAAGAACGTAAGACCTAACCTTCAGAACGTTTAATGCATCAAAATATTCATTTTTTAGGTTATCTGATACTTTTGGGGTAGTAAAAAAGTAAGCTTGTAATGTGCTGCTAAAAATATTTAAATTGTAATGGAATCTTTATTATACGTGGTACTTTAGAAGAACAAAGAAATTATATAAAATATTTTCATCAAAGTTAAAATCTTCAATTTAAACATATACTCACCATTATGCATTAAATAAAGTTTGTTAATATGAAATAAGTTTATTTATTCCTAAAGCAAAGTTAATAAACGTGCAGGAAGATTAATATTGCGAAAACATTCGATAAAGTACCTTCTTTTTCTATACGAAATTGTAAAGCTGAATCTCTTGTCCTTTCTACTCCTATAAAATTGGTTTAATTGCTCTAATCAATGCTTGGAAACAAATACATTCAAGGATGAATAAATTATGCTGGTAATGAAATTGGCGCTAGTAATTTTCTTTTTAGTTAAAAACCAAATTTATAGAAACAAATTTTGCATCAAAGGATCGGCATTTTTATTTTTTAACACTTCCAACATGGTTGAAACGTGTTTATGACTTTGATCAGTCTGTCTGTCTGTCTGTCCGTTCGCACGATAACTGTCGTAAAAATAACTTTATCAAAATGAAATTTTAGTATGTTGTTGAGACGGTCTGTGGGACATATGGAACTGTAAATGAATAATATCACCTAATTAATTTCGGATTAAATCCGGGTTGAATAAATGAAATATATTGAACCTAATGGGATCTAATTTTTCAAACATCTTTTAAGCGAAGATAAAATTCAAAAATTGCTTCGAAAATTTTAGAAATATTCAAATTATCCCATAAAATATATAGAAGAAATTTCAGCAAAATGTGTTCGACAGTTTGTTAAATAAAAATTAAAATAATAATTATACCCATATAATATGAAGAGAGCACGTGACCCACTTCAAAATAAAGTATGGCATCCATTTTCTTTTTCAAGATTTGAAATCGTGATTTTCAAAGTTCTTTTAAATTTATATTTAGCGTTGCATCCGTCCTAAAACCGCATTATTTTTGTGTATTTTCTGTGTATCTAAATTCTGCCCCAACGCAATTACAATATTTTTGAGTTTAAATGGTCATCAAATTTTGATTATTTCTACTACGAAGCCTAATTTTAATGGATGCAGAATGTCAACAAGTGATTGTAAGATGAGTTGTATAAGAATTGCTGAATTTTTTTCACTCAAAATTGTTTAACTCTGGAGTGAAAGTGTATAAATGTACCATTCACTACTTTTACATAGAGATCCAGACGATTTTTATTTCGATGACGTCATTTGAATAAACTAAAGTTTTCAAATAAAATAAATTATTGTAGTTCTGTTTATTTTAGAGATGCGATGCATTCAGCAAACTGCATTTCAGTTGGATGGAAGGTGTTACATAATCAATGCTTTATACATGATTGATCTTTTTTGTTATATTATTATGTTTATTTAGCCTTGAATATCTGACTTCTGATGAGAGGGACCTAGATGTTTTATATTCTCATATTACCTAGATGTTTTTATATTCGCATATTTATTTAGTCTTGAATATCTAATTTCTGATGAAGGGTACCTAGATGTTTTTATATTCTCATGTTTATTTAACCTTGAATATCTGACTTCTGATGAGAGGGACCTAGATGTTTTTATATCCTCATGTTTATTTAGTCTTGAAAATCTGACTTCTGATGAGAGGGACCTAGATGTTTTTATATCCTCATGTTTATTTAGTCTTGAATATCTGACTTCTGATGAGAGGGACCTAGATGTTTTTATATCCTCATGTTTATTTAGTCTTGAAAATCTGACTTCTGATGAGAGGGACCTAGATGTTTTTATATCCTCATGTTTATTTAGTCTTGAATATCTGACTTCTGATGAGAGGGACCTAAATGTTTTTATATCCTCATGTTTATTTAGTCTTGAAAATCCGACTTCTGATGAGAGGGACCTAGATGCTTTTATATCCTCATGTTTATATAGTCTTGAATATCTGACTTCTGATGAGAGGGACCTAGATGTTTTTATATCCTCATGTTTATTTAGTCTTGAATATCTGACTTCTGATGAGAGGGACCTAGATGTTTTTATATCCTCATGTTTATTTAGTCTTGAAAATCTGACTTCTGATGAGAGGGACCTAGATGTTTTTATATCCTCATGTTTATTTAGTCTTGAATATCTGACTTCTGATGAGAGGGACCTAGATGTTTTTATATCCTCATGTTTATTTAATCTTGAAAATCCGACTTCTGATGAGAGGGACCTAGATGTTTTTATATCCTCATGTTTATATAGTCTTGAATATCTGACTTCTGATGAGAGGGACCTAGATGTTTTTATATCCTCATGTTTATTTAGTCTTGAAAATCTGACTTCTGATGAGAGGGACCTAGATGTTTTTATATCCTCATGTTTATTTAGTCTTGAAAATCTGACTTCTGATGAGAGGGACCTAGATGTTTTTATATCCTCATGTTTATTTAGTCTTGAAAATCCGACTTCTGATGAGAGGTACCTAGATGTTTTATATCCTCATGTTTATTTAGTCTTGAATATCGGACTTCTGATGAGAGGGACCTAGATGTTTTTATATCCTCATGTTTATTTAGTCTTGAAAATCTGACTTCTGATGAGAGGGACCTAGATGTTTTTATATCCTCATGTTTATTTAGTCTTGAAAATTCGACTTCTGATGAGACGGACCTAGATGTTTTTATATCCTCATGTTTATTTAGTCTTGAATATCTGACTTCTGATGAGAGGGACCTAGATGTTTTTATATCCTCATGCTTATTTAGTCTTGAAAATCCGACTTCTGATGAGAGGGACCTAGATGTTTTTATATCCTCATGTTTATTTAGTCTTGAATATCTGACTTCTGATGAGAGGGACCTAGATGTTTTTATATCCTCATGTTTATTTAGTCTTGAATATCTGACTTCTGATGAGAGGGACCTAGATGTTTTTATATCCTCATGTTTATTTAGTCTTGAAAATCCGACTTCTGATGAGAGGGACCTAGATGTTTTTATATCCTCATGTTTATTTAGTCTTGAAAATCCGACTTCTGATGAGAGGGACCTCGATGTTTTTATATCCTCATGTTTATTTAGTCTTGAAAATCCGACTTCTGATGAGAGGGACCTAGATGTTTTTATATCCTCATGTTTATTTAGTCTTGAATATCTGACTTCTGATGAGAGGGACCTAGATGTTTTTATATCCTCATGTTTATTTAGTCTTGAAAATCCGACTTCTGATGAGAGGGACCTAGATGTTTTTATATCCTCATGTTTATTTAGTCTTGAAAATCCGACTTCTGATGAGAGGGACCTAGATGTTTTTATATCCTCATGTTTATTTAGTCTTGAAAATCCGACTTCTGATGAGAGGGACCTAGATGTTTTTTTATCCTCATGTTTATTTAGTCTTGAAAATCTGACTTCTGATGAGAGGGACCTAGATGTTTTTATATCCTCATGTTTATTTAGTCTTGAAAATCCGACTTCTGATGAGACGGACCTAGATGTTTTTATATCCTCATGTTTATTTAGTCTTGAATATCTGACTTCTGATGAGAGGGACCTAGATTTTTTTATATCCTCATGTTTATTTAGTCTTGAAAATCCGACTTCTGATGAGAGGGACCTAGATGTTTTTATATCCTCATGTTTATTTAGTCTTGAATATCTGACTTCTGATGAGAGGGACCTAGATGTTTTTATATCCTCATGTTTATTTAGTCTTGAATATCTGACTTCTGATGAGAGGGACCTAGATGTTTTTATATCCTCATGTTTATTTAGTCTTGAAAATCCGACTTCTGATGAGAGGGACCTAGATGTTTTTATATCCTCATGTTTATTTAGTCTTGAAAATCCGACTTCTGATGAGAGGGACCTAGATGTTTTTATATCCTCATGTTTATTTAGTCTTGAAAATCCGACTTCTGATGAGAGGGACCTAGATGTTTTTATATCCTCATGTTTATTTAGTCTTGAAAATCCGACTTCTGATGAGAGGGACCTAGATGTTTTTATATCCTCATGTTTATTTAGTCTTGAAAATCCGACTTCTGATGAGAGGGACCTAGATGTTTTTATATCCTCATGTTTATTTAGTCTTGAAAATCCGACTTCTGATGAGAGGGACCTAGATGTTTTTATATCCTCATGTTTATTTAGTCTTGAAAATCCGACTTCTGATGAGAGGGACCTAGATGTTTTTATATCTTCATGTTTATTTAGTCTTGAATATCTTACTTCTGATGAGAGGGACCTAGATGTTTTTATATCCTCATGTTTATTTAGTCTTGAAAATCTGACTTCTGATGAGAGGGACCTAGTAGTTTTTATATCCTCATGTTTATTTAGTCTTGAAAATCCGACTGCTGATGAGAGGGACCTAGATGTTTTATATCCTCATGTTTATTTAGTCTTGAATATCTGACTTCTGATGAGAGGGACCTAGATGTTTTTATATCCTCATGTTTATTTAGTCTTGAAAATCCGACTTCTGATGAGAGGGACCTAGATGTTTTTATATCCTCATGTTTATTTAGTCTTGAAAATCTGACTTCTGATGAGAGGGACCTAGATGTTTTTATATCCTCATGTTTATTTAGTCTTGAAAATCTGACTTCTGATGAGAGGGACCTAGATGTTTTTATATCCTCATGTTTATTTAGCCTTGAATATCTGACTTCTGATGAGAGGGACCTAGATGTTTTATATTCTCATGTTTATATTATCATATTTATTTAGTCTTGAAAATATGACTTCTGATGAGCGGGACCCAGATTTTTTACGATTTTCCCTGCTTATTAGATCTATGCCGAGACCTATGCTTTAAGCGAGACCTATTCCTTAACCATGGGAATTTCGAATATAGAACTAACTTTGCCAAACGGGCTATGTTAAAAGAGCTATGATCCCTAACAGTTTTTGCATTGTCGTATAATACATTTGAAAGCGCTCCTTTTCATTGTAAATTAAAAATTTGAAAGCCCTATTTGAAAAAGTTACTTGCATATTCGAAATATTCTTAGTAAAGGCTACAAATACATATAAGTCTCGATTCTTCAAATTCACCTGTGTGCAGAGCGTCTATAAATGCTATCTTTGGCTTCAGCACGTTATAATATTAAATTGACGAAACTTACGCCAATTATATTGCTATAGGTAAATTTGTACAATCATAAAGTCTGTGCTGGAGTGTTACGTTTACCGCTACTTTAATTGAACGAATCACGCTTTAAATGTATGAAAATATGTGATGTAAGATTCAATATCGCTTAAATATTTTGCATGCATAAAATGGTACATATGTTAATGTTTACTCCTTCCATACACATAGCATTATGCAAACAATACTTTGTCCTGTAAATTTATTTGAAGAAAATGATATCATGTCACTTAACAAAGGTTTTTAATCCAATGTGTCTCTACGGCAGACGATTTTTTTTAAATCTTTTTCGATTTAAATAATAAAGACATGCATATAAAATAAATTTTATCGAAATTGCATTTTTGACTGAATTATATCAATTACGGCTTCCAAGTTTAAAGATTAATAAGATTATTGATATTTTAAATTTATTACATTGTCTGTTTTGTTTTGGCAAAAATGGTTGAAACTCATATATATTGTAGTACAGGTAATCTATTATTGCACCGGTATATCTTCTAATCTGCGAAAGTATAAGTAATATCTTCCTAGACAATGTTAGAGCTTTCCTTTTGGCATATATCGGAATCAGTTACGGCTTTCAAGTTTAAAGATTGTGGGGATTATTGATGTTTTCTCTTTATTACTTCATATCTTTTATTTTGACAAGGATTTATTAAATTCATATATTGCAGTACGGGTAATTTTCTACTAATACACGGATATATCTTTTAACATTCAGGAATATACACTTTTATCGATTTTCTTTTGGAATATATTGACTCAATTTCGTATTTTTTAAAAATTGGTTTACAAACTGGACCAGGATATTTCATTCTTCAGATCTTCCTGTGAAGATAATTTTTGTACAGTGAGAACAGAGGTTCTTAAACTACTTTTCAGGAACATTAATTTAAATGTTTTAACTGAATGCCTTGAATAACAATGTCATTTAGAATATTATAGAAATTTGCACATAATTGTGAATTTTTTTAAGTTATGTTCCGTACGAAGAACGGGTATGCTGTTAGTATTTAAACATGTGCTTGATTTTATAAGCATTAATTAAAATGTAAAAGCGTATTGTAATTAGGGTAATCATATATAGACGTTCTGTAATATGGAGACGATTTGAGATAATTGTATATACTAGGTTTATAAATTATATCACTGATGATGCTAAAGTGGCTAAAGATGGTATATGAGGGAGAAGTCTACAATATATGTTACAAAGTCGAACATCATGTGTTTCAAATTTCAAATTTTTATTTACAATATATTTCTAACATTTCTGATAACTGATTATTTATTTATGTATTTACTTATTTATTTATAGAATGTACCTACATTGTCAGTTACACAACCTGAAACCTCTCTGAAGTTAATTTAAAGAAGATTTTTGTATTTCTATTTCACTTTTCTAAAACTGTAGGATACAAAGGTTACACTCTCCACACCAATAATGTGCAAAATTTTTCATATCAATTAGATACATACATACACTTTCCACATTAGTAAGATGCAAAGATCACATTCTTCACATCAAATAGGGGGAAATTTACATTTTTCACATCAACGTTCAAAACTCACATACCCCACATCAATTAGGTGAAAAACTAACTTTCTTCACATCAATAGATGTAAAATTTACATGCTATATATCTGAATTTTCCATATGGTGCGTCAAGTAAAATGCCGGGTCACTCAAGAAAACTCTCGAAAACCTAGGTGTTTCATTTTTGGGTTTTCGTTTTTTCACCAAACTTTAAAATACGAGTAAACAACGTTAAATCGGGACTCCTGAATAGCTGATTCAATTAATGGCGGCGAATGACAGGCTCCGTCCGCGTCCCGGCTGTTTCGCATTCTCGCACATCTTCGTCAGAATACCATTGATGGTGTTTGGCTGTCTTGTTGTCAGAAGAACCCAGTTTTAGCAAAGGCGATAAAATTTCTAATGCTTTCTATCACGACCTATAAGTGTGAAGTAGGCTTTTCAAAACTGGTTTTGCTAAACAATAAATATAGAAAACGAATGGAAGTTGAAACGGATCTAAGAATAAAATTATCTTTTTCTCCAAGCCTGAAGTTTCCAGTTAACAAAAAACAGCACAACACTTCTCATTAATAAATTATTTGGTTTTACATTAATTTCTTTGCATTTCTGTAAGAGCAGACGCTTCTTCATTATAATATACTAGAAGGCATGGCCGTCATATGACGGAATTAAAATTAGCGCCATTTTTTTCAATTTAGCGTCATTTTTATCAATTTGGCGCCATTTTCATCAATCTGGCAATATTTAAAATAGTCGCATATTTTTGTATTAGTACATAGTGTTTTGTATAGTCGCGTAATATTTTTGTATTTCCACGCCAATAGTCATTTATATGATATAAGAATAATTTATTTCTCCGTCCATAACCCGTGGCGAGATTTTGGCGACGAAATTGATAGAATGTCGCCAATTTGGTGACATTTTTAAATGTTGTCAAATTAACGAAAATCTCACCAAATGGAAAAAATGACGCTAAATCAATGAAAATGATGACTAATTAACGAAAATTCAATATCTTGGAAAGAATATAAGTATCTACTATAAGAATAGCCTATCTTTTTTACTGTAAAAGTAGTAAATTCATTGCATTATATAAGGAAAATCATGTGCTGCCCACATCAGATGTTTTTTATTTGCCTTCTCGGGGAAGAAAAAAATATTTTTAACACTTCCCATGCCGTCTAGAGCTTTCCCTTCCCTCCCTCAATCCAGCAAGTTAGAAGGTTGAATCTTTGAACATCAAACTCTGGACAGAACCTAACTGAAACGGGTTTTCGATTCCTCCCCTCCGGAACGAAAAAAATGGAGGAATGGATCTGAAATTTTCTAAACCTTATAGAATATACGAAATATGTTCATGAGAAAAGATACTTTGAGTAATATTTTGTGTTTCAACTCCAATAGTCATTTATCTGATATAAGAATAACTTATTTCTCCGTCCATAACGCGGGGGGAGATTTTGGCAACGAATTTGGCGGGATGTTACCAACTTGGCGACTTTTTTAAATGTTGCCAAATTAACCAAAATCTCGCCAAATGGAAAAAATGACGCTAAATCAATGAAAATGACGACTCATTGACGAAAATTCAATATCTTGGAAAGAATATAAGTATCTACTATAAGCATAATCTATATTTTTTTACTGGAAAAGTAGTAAATTTATTGCATTATATAAGGAAAGTCATGTGCAGCCCATATCAGATTTTTTTATTTGCCTTCTCGGGGACGAAAAATATATTTTTAACACTTTCCATGCCGTCTAGAGGTTTCTCTTCCCTCCCCCAATCCAGCAAGTTAGAAGGTTGAATCTTTGAACACCAAACTCTGGACAGAACCTAACTGAAACGGGTTTTCGACCCCCCCCCCCACTCCGGGACGAAAAAATGGGGGGGATGGATCTGAAATTTTCTAAACCTTACAGAATATATGAAATATGTTCATGAGAAAAGATACTTTGATTAATACTTTTGTATTTCAACGCCAATAGTCAATTATCTGATATAAGATTAACTTATTTCTCCGTCCATAACGCGGAGGGAGATTTCGGCGACGAATTTGGTAGAATGTCACCAACTTGGCGACTTTTTTAAATGTTGCCAAATTAACGAAAATCTCGCCAATTGAAAAAAATGACACTAAATCAATGAAAATGCCGACTCATTAACGAAAATTCAATATCTTGGAAAGAATGTAAGTATCTACTATAAGCATAATCTATTTTTCTTTTACTGGAAAAGTACTAAATTTATTGCATTATATAAGGAAAGTCATGTGCAGCCCATATCAGACTTTTTTTATTTGCCTTCTCGGGGAAAAAAAATATATTTTTAACTCTTTCCATGTCGCCTAGAGCTTTCCCTTACCTCCCCCAATCTAGCAAGTTAGAAGGTTGAATCTTTAAACATCAAACTCTGGACAGAAGCTAACTAAAACGGATTTTCGATCCCCCCCCACCGGGATGAACAAAATGGGGGTAAGGATCTGAAATTTTCTAAACTTTTCAGAATATATGAAATATATATTCTCCTATTTCCATTAAGATGACTAACTTCCACGCTGTGTGTAATAAATTGTTAAAGAAAATTAGACTTATTAAAGCAATTTATAACTTAATTTAAGAGTGCTAGTTTCCCTGTTTATGACCGTCTTAATTACTAGTATAGAATACAAATGTATGAAGTCGGTTGGGAGTTCACATTGTAGAAATTTAGTTTCGGCATGGAAGGTTTTAAACTTGCGCTACATCAGTTTAAAATAGCTCTGCTGATCACAAGTTGCCGCAGCTGTAATCTGGTCACTCAATGCACCCACACGTCTACGCAGAGTACAAGCAGACCGGGGGATTCTTCATTTGCGAGACGAAAGGGGTTGGGGAGGTGGCGGGGTGGGGAGGTTGAAGAGGTGCTCCTCTCGATGATCACTCCAGATCGATATCGATCGAACGGGGGGCATCGCGGTCGTCGCCATCTTGTCACGTGACCTCACACTTTCTTCGGTTTTTGTTTCATGCCGGACCTTTTATTAGTTTGCCAGATGGTTCGATTCCGACCGAAATGAGGCAGTGTCTCGAAAAAGGTACATGGACTTACAAGAAGGGGTGGGATTTAATTGGTCGGAGTTTGGAGGAAAAGTTGCGATGAGGAGATAGAGTTAGCGACGATTTTAACCTGCACTTATGGAAGTTTGGAACTTGTGGAGAATTGTAATATGTCAGCAATGTAATGGGAAGAAATTGTTCCATTCAAATATATAGTAGAACACGCTTAGCAACCTCGCATTTAAAGAGATTCCAGATTTAATGTGGAGAAATTGTTCAATTCAAATATATAGTAGAATACGCTTAGCAACCTCGCATTTAAGGAGATTCCAGATTTAACGTGGATAAATTGTTCAATTCTAATGCATAGTAGAACACGCTTATAGCGACCTCGTATTTAAAGAGATTTCAGATTTAATGTGGTGACATTGTTCCATTCAAATATATAGTAGAATACGCTTATAGCGATCTCGCAGTTAACGAGATTCCAAATGCAATGTGAAAAAATTGTTCCATTCGAATACATAGTAAAACACGCTTATAGTGACCTCTTATTTATGGAGATTCCAGATTTAATGGAGAAATTGTTCAATTCAAATATATAGTAGAACACGCTTATAGAGACCTCGCATTTAAAGAGATTCCAGATTTAATGTGGAGAAAGTGTTCAATTCAAATATATAGTAGAACATGCTTATAGCAACCTCGCATTTAAGGAGATTACAGATTTAATGTGGATAAATTGTTCAATTCGAATACAAAGTAGAACATGCTTATAGCGACCTCGTATTTAAGGAGATTTTAAATTTAATGTGGAGAAATTGTTGAATTCAAATATATAGTAGAAAACGCTTATTGTGACCTCGCATTTAACGAGAATCCATATTTAATGTGAAAAAATTGTTCCTTTCAAATATGTAGTAGAACACTCTTATAGCGATCTCGTATTTAACGAGATTCCAGATTTAATGTGAAAAAATTGTTCCATTTAAATACATAGTAACACACTTAAGGTGACCTCCAATTTATGGAGATTCCAGATTTAGTGGAGAAATTGTTCAATTCTAATATATAGTAGAACCCGCTTAACAACCTCGCATTTAAAAAGATTCCAGATTTAATGTGGATAAATTGTTCAATTCAAATATATAGTAGAACATGCTTATAGCAACCTCGCATTTAAGGAGATTTCAGATTTAATGAGGAGAAATTGTTCAATTCAAATATATAGTAGAATATGCTTATAGCAACCTCGCATTTAAGGAGATTCCAGATTTAATGTGGATAATTATTCAATTCGAATACAAAGTAGAACACGCTTATAGCGACCTCGTATTTAAGGAGATTTTAAATTTAATGTGGAGAAATTATTCCGTTCAAATATACCTTTGAATACGCTTATAACGAACTCACATTTAACGAGATTCAGGATTTAATCAAAAGATTTTTTTTTTCAAATATAATATAGAATATGTTTATAACGAGTTCGCATTTAACAAGATTCCGAATTTAAGGTGAAGAAATTGTTCCTTTCAAATACAGGGTAAAACACGCTTTTAACGAGCTCGCCTTTTACGAGATTCCTGATTTTAAGTGACGAAATTATCCTTTTGGAATGTACGGTATAACACATCTATAACGACCTCGCTTTCAACGAGATTCCGGATTTAATGAAATCGTGGCCTGTTATTTAGCATATCGGTAATCAAAGCTGAATTTGCCCGCTTTTAATGAGCAGAAATTTTATTTCTCCGAACTTGAATGGCATAGAAAATTGCAAAACTAAACAAAATATTGATAAATTTGATGCAGCACATGACTTTCCTTTCTTAGACAATAACTTTACTTCTTTTAAAACGAAATCGTGGTGTATAACAAGATCAATGGCAAGAAATAGTTTTGGCATTGAATTATACATTATAATTTGGTTTCTTGAGGACAACATATAATATTATTTCGAAGTATCCGATTAACTTATATTTCATGCAAATCTAACTTGTCAATTAAAAAAGTAACTAGCATCCGTTAAGAAATAGATTCTATATGTTGTAAAGAACCTTGCTGCTCTTACCGAGACTCGAACCCTGGATCTTCGAACTGGCCAGCCAACGCTCTACCGTGGAACTACTGGGACGAAATTGCAAACGCTTATTGTCGAAGTGGACTTTGCAATGTTAAACGAATTTAATCGTTAAGAACTACCTAGAGTTGATACATATATTACACAGATACTCGCACACACGCAAACATCACGATTAAAATTATTGGTGCTATAAACATGTAGATACGTCGAAAACTCAAGATCAAATTTTCGTCCCTACTCAAATACCATTACGTTGAGTTATATAATATATTTATGTTTTAGCGAAAATCGTTGAAAGTTTAAACAGAAACCAAAACTTACAAAACCAATACTATATGCACAACAATACTATATACGGTGAAAAAGAAACAAAAATCAATTAATTTTTTATATACCCTTCAAAGCATATGTTTAAACTTCATATCTTGTTTAACTTATTTTGTATTTAAAGACTTTAATTCGCAAGGTTTGATTACACTTTTAACTTGCGCTATTAAAACATTTATACCACCTCAAAAACTGTTGATTTTTATCATTTTTCCAAACGTTTTAGATCGATATAAAGCCGAATAATTTAAAATTTTATCTTTAACCTATTCTACACCCATACATATTTTAAGGAAAGTAGAAATATAATTGTTCAGTACGCGCGGCTAAAATTCATTAAACTTTTACATTTCCTAAATCTGTTTATTCATTAGTTCGTAAAAGAAAATATGAAATATGAATAATTTATGAACTTCGAGTACAAGAATTGTACTGCGTTTAATTATAATCATACTTGTTTTAACAATATGTAAATAAGTTGTAATTTAGAAACAAAAAAATATACTTCATTTATTTTTCCGTTCTACTTTTCAAGGCGCTAAAATTAAGAGGCTTCTTTAAAGCTAAAGAAGTTATGTATAATTGGGAAGTAAAGCAGTAAGAGATGATTTTACAAAAAAAAATTACACGCATTATGAATGAATAACAGAGCTTAGCAATAAATACAACAAAATTGTCTATTAATAAAATTCATGCATATTGAGTAAATAAAATAGCGTAAAAAGCTTTTTCTGACAATAAAAATTAGCCACATATTTGAATAAAAATATTTCAATTTCGTGCATAAGTGGAATAAAAAGTTTTATCTTCGACTGTGTTTAACTACTCTTGAAAAGTGTGAAAATTAATTAAGTTTTTTGACTAAAATGTGCTTTAGAGAATATCGACAATTTTAGTTAGTTAATAGAAATTTTACAAAGTCGTGTAGTTAAATTTATCTAAATGCTAGACATTTAATTAATATGTGTAGTTCAATTTAGCTAAATGTTAGAATTTTAACGAAGCTGTGTAGTTTAATTTAGCTAAATATTAGAAACTTAACAAAGCTGTGTAGTTAAATTTATCTAAATGTTAGATATTAACTAAGTTGTGTAATTAAATTTAGCTAAATGTTGGAATTTTAACGGAGCTGCGTAGTTCAACTTAGCTAAATGTTCGAAATTTAACTTAGTTGTGTAATACAATTTAGCTAAATGTTAACATTTTAACAAAGCTATGTAGTTCAATTTAGCTAAATGTTAACATTTTGACGAAGCTGTGTAGTTCAATTTAACTAAATGTTATATTTTAACTATGCTGTGCAGTTCAATTTAGCTAAATGTTAAAAAAATCACAAAGCTGTGTTGTTAAAGTGCTAACACGCATAAAAATAATGCGATTTTTTTCAAAGACTTAAAATCAAATTCGGTCGAAGTGGAAAATCTTTCTCTCTGAGAAAATTAAGCTCTATGTCATTCATATTGTAGAACGATATTTCCCAAACTAGAGTACGTGTACCCAAGGGTTACTTGGCACTTCACAAATTGTTTAATTTAATATATAATGATGACAAAAATATTTATTACTGAATAAATTTGATAATTTTTTACTTTCCCTGCAATACATGGTAATGTATAGGGAAAGTATTGAAACCATGCCGAAAATCGCAACTCGAGTTTTCAACGAATCTACGCGTTTCGAGACCTCTAAAATATGAAAAAACTATTTTTAGCGTGACATCTGTGTGTGTGTCTGTCTGTGTGTCTGTCTGTCTGTTTGTGTGTGTGTGTGTCTGTCTGTGTGTCTGTGCATTGTATGTATCCACTCTAACTCAAAAACTAATAGACCGAATTTCATAAAATTTGGTAGGTAAGTCACTTGAATGTGACCCTGGTGCTGAATGTGACCCTGGTGCTTGAATGTGACCCCCGCCGTTTTTTTGCGAAATGGCCCGTAAAAATTTCATTTATCCGTTCTAGCTGAAATACTAATTGACCAAATTTCACAAAATTTCGTAGATAAGTTACTTGTGGGATGCTCTGGTGTCCATTAGATTTTGGTAAGATTTGGAAAAGACCAACCTGCCTTTTTTTACGAAATGTCCCTCAAGAATTTCATGTATCCATTCTAGCTAAAATACTAATTGACCAAATTTCACAAAATTTGGTAGATAAGTTATTTGTGGGATACTCTGGTGTCCATTAGATTTTGGTACGATTCGGAAAAGAACAAACTGCCTTTTTTCACGAAATGGCCCGCCAAAATCAAAAAAGAAAAAGACTACGTATGCTGAAATGTATCAATTAAATTCTTGTTTTATACGCAATTTTTGACGCAGAAAAGAATATAGCACACTCCATTATACTTTAGGACTAACCGTTCTCAAGATATTTCAGATTTCTTGCATTTTTGTTACGCCGATTTCGGAAAAAATGTCCAATTGCCAAATAAAAACAAAAATTGAATTGAAAATGCAAATATAGTGTTATTTGGTGCAATTAAACTCAATCTAACGAATTATTAAAGAAATAAAGAAAATATGAATTTGAGTCTGCAGGGAAAGTCATGTGCTGCCCACATCAGATTTTTCTTATTAAATAAAAGTCAACAAGCATGAAAATCCGGCGTTGCATGTGATTTAAGATGCAAACCTCTGAAAAAGCACCAGCTGAGTAAATAAGACTTATAACACCACCCAATTAAATTAAAAAGGGATTCCACATCTGCAAACATAGCAATCATATCCTGTCCGCATCTGCAATTATATGTTGTACATCTTTTAAAATCTGCATAAAAAAATTAACTGATTTTTATTTAATTTTTATTTATTTATTTATTATTTATTATTTATTTATTTATTTATTTTTTGCCGCGATCTGTAGCTTTCCACGCATTTTGGAGTTCGCTAAAAAAAAGCAAGATTCTAGGCTAAAAACTAATATAGGAGATATGGTCTCACCAGATTAGTGAACATATATGCAAAAATTTCGCAAAATTTAAAGGAAATTTTTATATAGAAATGTTATCTGAATAAGAAGGAGCAGAAGAAGATGCTATAAAATGACTACATTTTCTGAAATTCAAATAGATGTGTTATTCTTGCTTTTAAAGATACAACCATGCGTGTTTGGTAAAATATACTAGCCTACCTTTCAGTCATCTTGAAATTTTCTGACCAATATTATTTAGAATACTATAGGAATTTGCCCATGATTGTGAATTTTAAATTTCTTTATAATGTATATCCTCCGTACGAAGAACGGATATACTGCTAATTATAAAATATACAAGAAGTATCGCCAACCTGGCGACTTTGGGCGAGTTCTAGAAATTTCTCGAATCTTGTAGATTGGGAAAGAACTTCACTCAGTACGTATATTTTCCAGATCTTTTCACAGAGTGTACATAAGCTCGCCATCGTTTAGTTGGGTTATTGATTTGAGGTGAGTAGAAGCATCTGCTGAAATCAGTTCAAAAATCGGTATGCAATTTTCCTTCTCAATATATATATATTCTTTAAAGTACGCAACCTAGACCATCCGACTCACACGACAGTTTAAAGCATCCAGTTGGATGGCCGGGAGAAATACACTTTAAACTGTATTATAAAATAATTCTGGTAGATATTTGTAAAAAATACATTTTAGATCTGCCACATTTGTTCATCGACATATGCGCTAACGCCAGTATGTGCTTTTCGTTTTTGTACACAGGAAGTAATTGCAAACGTTACATCCAAGCATTTAATCGTTAATAACGTCGGAGTTTGCAATCCAAATAGAGCGATATACACTGTAAATCTATTAATATATTGAAATTTTATAGTTAAAATTAACTGGAGTAACTTAAACTCAACTTGACTTTTCTATATCAGAATCCATTTTTCTTTTCAAATGTTACAATTTTTTTTTTAAAATCCTGTATTATGAGCAGAAATGACTACAACTATAGCGTGTTACCCATCACTTTAAAGGGCTTGAAAAAATATTTTGATTGATACCATACATAGCAATGTACCGGCCGGAGTAGGGGGGGGGACTAATGACGTCACGAAGAAAAAATGTATCGCAGCTATTTTCACAATAATGATTGAAACTCTTAAATATCGTGATCTTTGAGCCATAAATAAACGCTTTTATGCATGATTATGTCAAATTTTATCCTGTGCTGCTATGTTAAGAAAATATATAATTTCTCTCGAATTAAAAAAATGCTATCTTGTTCTAGATTTTTTGATAACAAAACCGGATACAAAGTTTCTTGAAAATCCATTAATATTTGCTGTTTCTATCGTATGCACAAGATATCAACAACAGACATCAGACAGACATACAGACATCACGCCAAAATTAGTCAAGACGTGTTCAGGAGGTCTTAAAACATATATTGGCCACAAACTCTAGAAATCGAAAATTTTCGTGAAAATAATCTCAATATTATGTATGAGAAAGTAAAAATTAAAAAGTTAAAAAAAAAAAAATCAAAAAGTGTCGAAATAAATTTTCCTTGGTACGTTGTACCATCATCCCATACCACACACATCAAACTGTTCTTATTCAAAATATGCGAAAGGAGTTATTTTTCAAATCAATTTACAGCAAGTAACAGAGTTACTCTCTATATTTTTTTTCCATTTCTTTATTTACGATAAGTGCAATTTGCAGTGTACAACTTCGTAAAGATAATGAGCCTTATTCGTGATGGCAAAGTGAAATATATATATATATATATATATATATATATATATATATATATATATATTTCCTTCGAAATTCCATTTAAATTAAGAAATTAACGCTGAAGAAAAGATTAACTCCAACAACTTCATTTCCATTCATTATCATCAATATGCTGGCACTAAAAGTTTACGTTTGAAATCGTTTTGCATACGTTTTTACTTTTATTGGCAACTATGATGACACGGATATCGAAAATGCATACATGTTTCTAACTTTAAAATGAATATTCAAAAGTTCTTATTGTTGTTCTTATTATCTTATTATTATTATTATTTTAATTGTGCTTATTATCTAGGTTTTTACTTTCCCTACAATACTATTACTAATCATTCTCTGGAATTGGTTGAAAATTCTCAAGAAATTTATTGTTCTTATTGTTGTTCCTATTATCTTATTCTTATTATAGTTGTTCTTATTATCTAGGTTTCTACTTTCCCTACAATACTATGCATTCTCTGGAATCGGAGGTAAATTCTCAAAAAAGCGGTAGTATTTTCAAGGATACAATAATAATTACGAATTTCTGTAATTTACTTTTTTTCTTTCTCATACGTACTATTTAGAAAGTATTGTTTCAATGAAAATTTTCAATTTCGAGATTTTGATGGCCAATATATGTTTTAGGACATCCCGAATACGTGTTGACTACTTTTGGTGTAATGTCCATCTGTTTGTCCTTAATCGATTTCTTGTGTTAAAGATAGCTGACACAAATAATAATGGATTTTCACGAAACTTGATGTTCGGCTTTGATAACGATAAATCTAGACTTAATTTTTTTAAATTAGAGATAAAACTTTTCGAAATTTTATATTTTCTTTTCTTATTTTATCTTTTCAGCTCAGGTGCAATGTTTCTGTCAGCGATTTCCCCAAAACTCTGGCAGAATTTGATATTCGCACGTTGTTCTTCAAACGCCATGTCCATTTTCGCGAACGCGAACGACTACAGGTCACTGACATGCATTGTCTGGAAAAATCTTGCACTGCGGACCTGCTTCTTCCTTTTCACATCTCGCGTCACATGTGCCTCTACGCCACGGTAAAAGTAGTCCCCTTCTCCTCCAATCTGGGTTGAAGATATCAGCACAGTCTCCGAACGTTTTGATCCTACCTTGTACAGCTAATAACTATAACTATTTTTATATCTGGCTAACTTACAAGTACACAATTAATTGTCGAGTACAAAAAATGCTCAACTCGTTCACGAAACAGCTGATTTTGTTCTCAACACAGTGACGTATTTCGCAACTCATTTTGACTTAAATTACGTCAATTCATTCCAATTGAACGATGACTATCTTATATACCTTCTGTGAAAAGTTATGGAAGAAATCACGTAACTCGGGAAATTCTCAACTGAACAATAAAATTCGAAAAGTTTCCAAAAGTCGCCAAGTTGGGATATTTCGCCAAATTTGTACGGATTTGACCCGCATCTTCAAATAATAACAATAGTTGCCTGTCTTTTTCCCTTGGAGAAAGATAATATATTGTAAAAATATTTTAAATATTCGAAACAATATATAGTATACGTACAACAGAAAGTTTCGTAATGAGTTCAAAAATCCAACTGTCTGATTTTAGTGGGTTAACAGATGTGATAGTCTCTGAAGACGATTCAATCATTTTCTCAGTGATATCTGTCTGTCTGTGTATGTATGCCTATAACGATAACTCCAGAGTGAATACACATAGTACCATGAAATGTTTTCGTATGATACTTTATAGAACGAACTAGAACTAGATATGACATTTTTGTTCTTTGTATTGGCATTTCGAAGTTTTCAAAATTCAATATTTCTATAGATTATTTACTTTGGTAAATAATGATAATTCCTGGAATAATAGTAATTGTACAATCTACGCTGAAAATGATAGTTTCAACTGATATAAGGATGTAAGTGGTGTTAAAAATATATTTTAACGCATACTAAACGAATTCATTAAAATTATCATACTTCTTATGAACTTGAAGAAATATATTGTTTAACATTCTTTTATACAAATCTTTAATGAATATATAACGGTTGATTGATCATAAAGATCAATAGTTTTTACTTTCCTTATATACATAATTTATAAGGGAATTATTGTAACGGGATCGAAAATTCGAATTCGAGTTTTCGACGGGAGAGCACGTTTCAAGCATCCTTGATCACGAATCGAACATTTTTGAAGTGATGTCTGTGTGTGTGTGTGTCAGTGAGTCTGTGGAGACGATATTTCACAAACGAATGGAGCGATTCGCATGAAATTTAGTACAAAAATCACAATCCATGAATACTGGAAGCCTCTTGTTTTAAAACACACTCGAATGTTCAGAACTCCCCTAAATGTTCGAGTGAAATTCTGAAAAAATCATCAAAAAATCAAAACCTTTATTAAAGTTACGCAAATAGACATTTCTAAAGTAATTTTTCCTTAGAAAACGATTGACATAAATTTTAGAACGTTAGCAGGAACCGTTTCCGAGATATTGTACATTTTTCAAATAAATTTATCAAAAAATCCCATAAGTTAAAAAAAATATATATTAACTGTTGAGAAACGTGTTCACTTTTCATATGTAATATCATGCGATAAATTGGGTGACATCATTTTCGTGGATGTAGCTCGTTTCATTAATGAGATACGATACTTTGAGTAATACTTTTGCATTTGAACGCCAATAGTTATTTATTTGCTATAAGAATAACTTATTTTTCGTCCATAACGCTTAGCGAGATTTTGGCGCTGAATTTGGCGGAATGTCGGCAACTTGGCGACATTTTTAAATGTTGCCAAATTAACAGAAATCTCGCCAAATGGATAAAACTGACACTAAATCAGTGAAAATGACGACTAATTAACGAAAATTCAATTTCTTTGAAAGAATATAAATAGATACTATAAGAAAAACCTGTTTTTTTATTGTAAAAATAGTAAATTCATTGCATTATATAAGGAAAGTCATGTTTTGCCCTCATCAGATTTCTTTGATACTATTGTATAGAAAAAGTATTGTTTATTTAAGGGGTTCCGCGATGCCATAATTTAGTGTAATTTTTTTTAAAAAGATAAGAAAAACAACGTTAGAATTAGAATGCATAATTTGAACCACAATGTATTTGAACCACATTTTGGAGTTCCTCTATCAAATTGAGTTTCAAAAGGGTTACACGATCAGAAATGGTTAAAAAACACTGGTTAAAATCAACGGACAGGTTAAATAAAAGTTTTTGTATAGAAAACTTGGAATTTGGTAAATGAATCGAATTTTTATCGTAAATGAATCGTATCGGTAAATGAGTGGTAACTTTTATTTCCGGATAAACAAAATATGTTCCATTGTTGGAATAAGCGCACAATAAATCACATTTAAATGAAAAAATCACAAAATTCCATACCAAAATATGGATATTGAAAATAAATTACTTAAACTGCTGCAAATAGCTGAATGGTAAAATTTGCGTTTAAACACAGAATATATCAAACTAGTAACTGATTAATTTGGGTATATTTTAAAGTTAATTGATGATGTGCTTCTATAACTTTCGAAACAGGATGTTTTCCTATTTTTTTTATCATAACACATTTAAGTTCATAATCATATTCACTGAAAGTTGTTTTAATATCTTTTGATATTTTATTCTTTGTCTTCCATGTTTTTCTTCTATAATTTTCAATGAGCTTCTTTTCGAATCATCTGATGAAACTATTTCTTGACAAGCTTCTTTTTACTTTCCTTATATGCATAATGTATAAGGAAAGTATTGTGACGGGGTCGAAAATTCGAAATTGAGTACGTTTCAAGCATCCCTGATCACGAATCAAACATTTTTGAAGTCATGTCTGTGCGTGTGTGCGAGTGTGTGTGTGTGAAAATATGTGTGTGTGTGTGTGTGTGTGTGAAAGTATGCGCGTGTGTGTGTGTCAGTGAGTCTGGAGACGATAACTAACGAACGAATGGACCGATTTGATCGAAATTTGGTACAAAAATTACAATCCGTAAACACTGGAAGCCTATTGCTTTTATACGCAATCGAATGTTCTGAACCCTTTAAATTTTCGAGTGAAATTTTCAAAAAATCAAAACCTCTAATAAAGTTACGCAAATAGACATTTTTTATGGAATTTTTCCTTAGAAAACGATTGGCATGAACTTTAGAACGCTAGCACGAACCATTCTCAAGTTATCGTACATTTTTCAAATATATTTATCAAAAAATCCCATAAATTAAAACAAAAAATTATCTGTTGAGAAACAAGTTCACTTCTCATACGTAATATCATGCGATAAATTGGGTGACAACATTCTCGTGGATCTAGCTCGTTTCATTCATGAAAAAAGATACTTTGAGTAATACTTTTGTTTTTGAACGCCGATAGTCATTTATCTGCTATAAGAATAACTTATTTCTCCATCCATACCCTTGGCGAGACTTTGGTGATGACTTTGGCGGACTGTCGCCAAATTGGCGACTTTTTTAAATTTTGCTAAATTAACGAAACTCGCTAAATGGATAAAAATGACGCTAAATCAAGGAAAATGACTCATTGACAAAAATTCGATATCTTGGAAAGAATATAAATATCTACTATAAAAATTATCTCTTTTTTTTTACTGTAAAAGTAGTAAATGCATTGTATTATATAAGGAAAGTCATGTGTTGCCCACATCAGATTTTTACCTTTGCTGGTTTGTTTCCTTAGCTCACGAAATTAGAAAGGAGATAAAACTCCTACGGATGAAACGCTTGAAAATGCCATAATGCTTTGAGAATTATATCTAGATGTCGTTAATATTAGTAAAGTAGCTGCTATTGTTAGTTGACACAACAGAAAGGCGTAGTATTTGGTATATACATTTTTAAACTAAGGGTTTTTCTAATTATGAGTATAATTAACCAGTATTTTTTCATAGTTGTAGGATAAAGTACAGAATGCAGATAAAAATAAATTGAAAGATAAAATAATCTTTAATATTACTAAAGTAGCTACTATTGGTAATTGCCACAACAGACAGGCGAAGTATGTAGTAAGTATTTTTGTTTATTTTTATATTAAGGGTTCCTTATTTATGAGTATAATTAAACACTATTTTCTTATAGTTGTACGATAGAATACAGAATATATGGAGATAAAAATAAATTGAAAGGTAAAATAATTTTGAATATGTAGGAATGTCCTTTATTGTTTCATTTCTGCTTTGCATTGCGCTAATAATTTATTTTTTGAAAATTGATAATTTAAATTAATATTTTATGCCTTTAGCCATTGAAATGCGTGCAATGCAGGACCATTTATCTTATCCCACATGAATAATTGTCTCAAACGATATAGGCGATTTCTTAATATGAAGTTTTAACTCCTTAATTTTACTTCCTATTGTTTTTGCATTCCAGCGCTAATACTTTTCTTTAATCTATAATCTAAAGAGAGCAAAAAAACTTTAGCTACAGACTAACTCATAAAGGAATTCTCTCAGACAAAACATTCTACGTAAAAATCATTCCGGCATAATCCCTGTCGTTTATCAATTTCAGTTGAACAAAGGAGGGATTAATTTTATTTTGTCATAGGCGTAATTACGTTTTTAATAAATTAATCGCATTAGATCTCTCAAAAATAAATATATTAAATAAGATTCTAATCTGACAAATACATTGACTTACGAGACGCTTAATTTTCATATTTCAATCTACATAGAATGGAATTAAGTACTTTAACTTATAACTTAAACATATCTATGGAATTATAACGTAAATATATTGCATATTATTTCGAAAAACGTAAACTTAAAGCAAATAATTTGTTCTTGAATCATGCGAGATCAAGATTCAATATCAACGGTTCGTGTTAGCATCATGTTGATCCATATCACGTACATTTAATTGTCCGACATGTTTAACGAGATTTTGTCTTTCCAGATCTACCAGCATCCCCGGGTGACCTAGAAAACTGAATCATTAGAAACTCACGGTATAGACTACGGTTCAGAACCTAAACGGAATCGAATTTTTGATTTACCTCCCTGGGTGCAATGAAACGGGGTAGGGTCGAAAATATTTTTAGCCCCTCCATAAGCTCTCATGGGGACCTAAAAGGCTAAATCTTTTCTCAGGTATACAATCAATAATAATCGGACAGAATTTTACGTGGCCGTATTTTCAATTTATTCTCTCGAGAAAGAAGAAATAATTTTCCTTCGAAGATTATTCAGACCCTCCAGAAGCACCTGGTCTGCACATTTATAACATCGACTAAAAGATAGAAGTCGGATTTTCAATCCTCCCCCCCCTCCTCCCCTGAGGTAACGGATTTTTAACACTTTACAACATAGTTCAAAAGTGTTTATGACTTTGTTCATTCTGTCTGCTCGTTCACACGATAACTGCCGTAAAAATGACTTTATCAAAATGAAATTTTAGTATGTTGCTGAGACAATCAGTGGAACATATGGGAATGTAAATGAATAATATCACCCAATTAATTTTGGATTGACCTGGAAATCCAGGTTGAAAAAATGAAATACATCAAACCCTATATGGGCCCTAATTTTTCAAACATTTTTAAGCAAAGTTAGAATTAACCAATTGCTTCGAAAATTTTAGGA